>DWME01002520.1:0-20579 GCA_018244795.1 Parelbella ahira ahira | reverse complement strand
CTTACGTACGGTAGTGAATATTGAGTATGGCAAGGGCGCAATGAAAGCATAATTTCTGCGGTAGGAAAGAAAGTAATAATAAAAAATTATGTGGTGTGAAAGAAGATGTAGTGACTAGGAATAAGACAGTAATGCTTAGGTGGTTTAGTTATGTGGGAAGAATGATTGATAGTAGATTAACAAACAGATTTATAAAACGAGTGTACATGCTAAAGACAGGAGAAGTAAACCTAGGCGTATATTTGGACCAAATCGGAAGCATCCTAAAAGAATGCTAGGTCGAAAATTCCTTCAATAGACGGGCATACATAAAGACCAATGAATGTACATGACGCGCAAGAACTCTGCCGAGACGGTAGCAAGTAGAAATCTCTGCTTACCCTACAAAAATAGGCATGACTGTATTTACAGGTACATGTAATAGTATAAATTCATATCTCATTTAGAATTTTTTTTTCCGATTTTGAAATAATTGTTATGTTTCACCAAAAATGTAGAGGCTAAAGAATAATAATATAAAACCATTTCGTAATTTTTTGTGCCCGTAAAAAGGGGACGCTTCGGTTGCTATTAAACAAGGCTGTACTAAATTAAAAGCAACAGGTAGGTTTTCGCTCATTTCAAATATTATTACGACAGGACTCTTTCAATAAATGGTCTTATTGTCATCAATATTATTATCGTTCTCGTATTGACATGGGTCTCCACTAAAAAAACTCCACTCAGAATTCGAAGCAAATTTTAAGTGTTGAAAACAGCCGCAGACACAGATTGGCAGACTTTATATTCCGTAAGTATTTACTCGTAATATAACGGAGAGCTCTCAGTTACTAAGCTTCTGAAAATGTGTATTTTCCCTTCACGGTTAAAGTAATATTTAATCTAAAAACACATGTAACTATATAGAGTTTGACACATGGCCAGGAATCAACCTCCCACGCTACTCCATAAACATTTAATTCATTAGGACTCTCTATAGTTTTATAATATGTTCAAACTTATCTAACCTCAATTAAAAAATGTTCAAGTGAAATAAATTGAGCGAATAAACGTTAACTGCATAAACTTTTTAATTCGTTTCAATTGCCCGCGACCAAAACTAGTCTTAATGGACGTGAAAATTGCCGAAATGTACAGAAAGTTACAACGGTAACCGATATTGGCATTTCCCGGTACAACTTTTAACAGAGTCGGCTTTTCAATTATACTCAACTTTTGCTTTTCGTCGACAAATTAGAGGATTGGAATGCCGTTCCAACTATTTTATTTCTGTTCTCCGTTCGCGTTACTTCGTTTAACTTTGACTTCTTCCGGAATCAGCACTTAAATTGGAAATTTAAAGGCAAGTTCTCTTAATCTTTCGACTCTGTTCATTTTGTCTATATTTATAGTTACATTTTAGCAATCTTTTAACCTTAAACTTTTCTTACCATTGTACCCTATTTTTGTCGTAACTTTCATTCTTACGATCTATCTCAAAAAATTTATTTATTCATCCATAAAATTCATCTTTTGTGGTAAACAGCTTTATTATTTGGCATATGTTTATAATAAACTCATCTTTTAGTGTTAGCTAGGCGTCTATAACTAACTGCAGGGAGTATTGTATTTCCTTTTGCGATGAATCCATGGATGTAGTCAACACTTAAGAGATCTGAAAGTAGAAGACAAATAATTAAAAGTTCTATTGTTAGCTCCGATAATGACCACTTTTCTAAGAATACAAAGTCAGAATGATATATCAACAGAAGGGTACTCAAGCTGTCACCTGCAATCGTATTAAAGGTTGAGTGCCACTGACTTGTATCGAACAGGCCGGCCCGTTAAAGTATGGCCGCGCGTGCTCAAGAGAGTCTCTTCGGAATCTACTCAAACACCTCACGATACGTTGGAGACCGTCACCTTATTATTGTAATCATATTGAAACAAGAAACTATATCTATAACCCATATTTACTTCTGATTTTAATGTTAAGATTCATTTATAAAATTAACTCAATAGATTTAAAATTTAAATCAAATTAGCTTTATTTTGATTTAAATCACCTCAATTGGTTTAAAATCTTGTGCTTTATATTTTAAGATGCTTTGGTAAGAGATTTGACATGCGCACTGCAATTTTTTCAAAGACACGAAATAACTATAACAAATATGGTAATAAACATACTATGTACATATGTATATTAAGATTTCCCTTTACTAATTTGCTTTCTTTTGTCATATATGTAGGTAATTGGTTTTTATCATATAATTGGCATAGAAAATGCCTATTCACCCGTAATTAACTATTTGCTAAGACTAATTTAAAATTATAATTTCACTTTTTCCCGCACGAATTTCACTTTACATTATCGTAAGGGACTATGAAATTATCATACAAATTGGTAAACGGCACACAATAACTCATCAGATCACGCTCTGTAGTATTGGACATTAATCAACTCTAGCGTTGCGATGCGAGCTGACATAAGAGGCACTTAGGTAATAGCGATATGGCATGACGAATATTAAAGCAGCTAAATTTAGCGCTTTAAACCAAGCTCAATAAGTAGCATAAGCATAGGATGTAATTTGGCAAGCAATGATACTTTAGACCATAATGGCTTAGATGTTAATCAACCCCTTTGAAGGTCTCGGGTTCAATCCTCGCACATATCTCTTCTTTAAAAATTAAATTACGCTCCAAAATGAAATGTCATCCTGAGGATGCTCGCACGAAGTATAAGCAAGGGGATTTTCTCTGCCTTATAATAGAAGCTGCAGGCTGATTGGTCACAAGTCCTAATCTACAGTCGGACAGTTTAACACTTTTGAACAGAAACGTTTTGTAAAACGGATAATCAAGAATTGCCTCTACAGTGGAATTTTTAGAGAATGGTTATTAGGAATGAATGAGAACTATTGTACGTAAAACGCTAACATATTGGTCAACTTCGTACCAAAAACTATTTGCAATCGTTTTATCCTACTATAAGTTATACTTTAAGTTATAAGATACTCAATCGTTATATAGAATGTTAAAAAGGTCCCAATTATGTACAGACGAAAGCATATCTAGCTGAAAATAAATGTATGATATAGAAAATAAATCTATTAGAAATAAATAATAGGGCCGAAAATGTTGTTGTCTACTTTTTTCACGTAAGTGACTGTGAACAATATTTTTTGAGAATACATCTCTTTTATATATTTTTGAAACTTTGGTATAGCATCATACGCTGAAAGCAATGCAAATGATCTCAAGTGCGAGGCGTGATGAACTTAGTTTGAACCGGTTTAGCGATTTTACGAAGCTTCGTCTATATATAAATAACATAGTAAAAACTAGATTTACTAGTAAGAAATTTTAAAATTGGTACTGGTAACATAATAAACCAACTAACTACGTTTCGTTAGAAATCAGCTAGTGGTTTTATATAGATCAAATACCATCCAGAAAATATGCATTATTGTGGGTAAGCCAACCTAATACTATAAATAGAAAAGTAAATCAGCTCTCTACTTCGTTTTCTTCTCAAAACTGCTAAGCCGATTTTGATGTAATTT
Organism: Parelbella ahira ahira; assembly: GCA_018244795.1. Classification (NCBI taxonomy): domain Eukaryota; kingdom Metazoa; phylum Arthropoda; class Insecta; order Lepidoptera; family Hesperiidae; genus Parelbella; species Parelbella ahira. The sequence goes on along the minus strand of DWME01002520.1, from coordinate 17,034 downwards.
AACATGAATCAAAATAGTTTTAAGCTATGAGAAAGAACATGAAAATAGTAGAAAACATAAAAGGATTTATGGTGCTATTTTAAGTTCTAGTTCTTTTAAATTAATTATTTACTGTGGGTATATGTACGAGTATGTATGTAGACATAAGTTTTTAAACGCACTTTATTTCAATCTGATATCCTAATAATGTTCCGACGAAATAGGATTTAAAGTCCTAATACGATTTCAGTATATGCGTTTGGTAACTCGATCCCAGCTCAATTGTCCTTTGTTCACTATAGAGTGCATTTAATTTAATTACTTGCTAGATAAACTTAGTATTCGTACTGTTAGTTAAATGTCTGGAGCGGTGTTTCATATAATTCTTCGTAGTATAACTGTTTACTCATAGAATATTTTCAATGCAGTAATAGTGGTAGTCGTACTAGGATTCCATAAATTCTGTTACCAAATGTGATATTATTCGAATGCATATGTTATAATGTGTACGTACACATTTGCTTTATAGGCTCAGGAAGATACAAAGCTAACAGTTGAAACGTTGGTAAGCCTGCAATTTATTACTGAAGTAAAATTGAGTACCTAAAATGCATTTTGCAATATAAAATAATAAACGTGGTAAATGTTAACGAGGCAGCAAAACAGCATTATAACTACTAAGCGTTCGAAATAAGCGCCTTTGGCAGCTCATTTCGCAGCGTATTGTTAGCGCGCTGCGTCAGCTCTGTTTATTCAAATCTACGTACGTACGGAGAAATACATATAATGGCCATCAAAATGTTATTTGTTTGAAAAGTTGAGTCGAATTTAGAAATAATAAAAACATATACCTATCTATGAGATTTTTGAAATTTAAAAACTCATGGATACCATTGACAGGTTGACATAAAATTGTTGAAGGACACACATAATCCTTGTTCCATTAAAATGGTTTATAGTATGCAATTAATAATTAAATTTTCGATATTGACATTATCAAGTTGATAAATAACTGTACTTTCTACTAATTTTCTAACGTAAAGCCGCCAGTTTTAAACAGCAACATTCTACTGAACTAGTGCAGCATGTAACCTAGTGGTTTAATAGAATAGAAACGTATATGAGGCTGTATCGCTGAGTTAATTAATTTATAGTGAAACGTGCATTGCACTCCAGATGAGAAACTAAATATTTTAACTAATGCACTAAGGACTTGTGTTAATCTCATGTTGCAGATCTCACCCTTTACGTAACCACAAGCTACTAATGGTCTTGTGATGGTGCAGTACTTCGGTGTACGAATAACAAATAAATGTAATGAATATGTTGGGACATCTTCACACGTAGCCATCCGATCTCGAAGTAAATATCAAGAGAGTTCGTGTTACAGTACCCAGCCAGCTGATGAATATATATGTATATATACATACTTCGCCAATAATGTGGACTAATTGCACTCTAAGAACTCGAATGTCTAGTTCGGACAATTACCGCCACATTTTTGTTGATAAGCTATATGTAGACAAGAAAACCCATTTATAGATTTATTCTGCAGAGATTTGCGTGCGCGCCAATACGAAATATGACGTGTTTTTTGTGCGTGGGCACGGGGTGGAAGTTATCAATTGGGGAAGTTATCAATCTATGCGATATAAGAGCTAGTCCGTACCTGCCCCAACAAATCTAAAGAATAATCTGTATAATAATAGATAATAAATCCATAATTAGCGTTAGCAATCAGCTTAAGCAATATGCTAAATATTTACAACAAAGCTTCCGTAATTTAAGTGCTTTGTTCCCGGTGTAACGCAATGTTAATACGAAATTGCAAAAAGTTGAACTTAAATAAAAGAGATGGCACAGCGCGACTCCAATCCTCTAATTTGTCGTCGAAAAGCAAATTTGAATGTAGGTAATTGAAAAGCCGAGTCTGTTGAAACTTGTACCGCGAAATGCCAATATCGTTCACTGTTGTAACTTTTAATACGTTTCAGCAATTTCTACGCTCATTGAGGCTGGTTCACGCTGGCGTCGCGGTCGTACAGGTGAAATTTAAAATAGCAATTCTAAAATTTCACAATGCAAATTCGACACCAATTCCATGGGAATATTACATATTACAGGCGTGAAGTTATGTTAAAATTCGACTGTCAATTAGGTAAGTTTTGAATTTTCACTCAGAATAGTTCTTACCACTATGATTTATGTGACACATTGAACCCGTCACTTATTTTTATTAAAAATATATCGACAAAAACTGCTATACCATGGCAAGTTGATTATTAAAATCTATGAAAAAATATGAATTGTCGTAACAGTATGTCCAGAATATTAGAATTTACATTAGTTCTTTTAAACTTATATTAAGAAAATTTGATTGTGATTTTGCTTGAACATGTATAATTGAACATGTTAAATGTATTTTACTGCGCAAAGTTTCAAAGAAAAAAAACTGCTTTAAATTTTAATAGCTAGGTACTCGAGAAGCTTTTAGCTGCAAAGAACATCAGTCCCGCGGGCTGTTTTACCTGTCATTGCCAGTTCAGCCTACTAAGTGGCAGAGCAATGATAATTATATGATTAAAAAAAACTCTGATCTATTGAGAACTTCATTATTAATACATCAAAGTATTTGCGGAACGAATACACAGGTGACAATACATAGTAGGATGGCTTATTACTGACTACCCGGTCAAGGACAAAATATTGAGGGAAAATAAGTCGTGACGATGTTTTGGGGCGAAAATGTGTGTCAAACTTCTGTAGACTTAAATAAGAAGAGTATATTCTTATTTTCCCATAATAGTCGTAAAGATCTTTAATTAATTTGAATAGCAATATAATTAATAATATTGTAAAGGATTATACAACACCAAAAATGTACCATTACAAAGAACTTAATTTAATTAGATACCAGTGAATTATTAAAATTCACTAGTCAATTGAATAACTGGTACTAGTAAAATTAATAAAATTTACCGCGTCAATTAATATCAATAAAATAGTGAACTAATAAAATTCACTAGTCAATTGAATAAGTGATACCGGTCGCCATTATCAACCCGCGCACCAAATATAAAACTATTTTCTCATAAATACGTGTTAAACTTTTCAAATTACTACAACGCTAGCGTCATTCCATTTGCATTTTACTGAAAACTCGTTCTGGTCTTAAAAATACATATGCCACTCAATTCCTTTTGTTTCCACACGCTTAGTCAGAGTGTAGGTAGGTACTAGTTTATTGAATATACATACATTTAACTGTACTTTCCTTTAATGGTAGTATTTGGTTATAAAAATGACATATTTATGTAGATATATTAATTAATACATCGTACCATTATTTTATATTTTGGTATACCTATATATAACCGCTATTATTAACAATTTGAATTTCCTAAAATAGAAATCTCAATAAGATTACCAGTTACGATTTCGTAATATTTTTAATAAAATGTTCTTTTAATAAGAAGCTTTGACATATTTTTAAGTTTTTTATTAGATGAGTAATAATAAAATGGTTTATTTTTAAAGGACAAAAAGCAATATTAGTTACAGTATACATTTAGTATACAGTTATGGTATAGGTACATACATTTAGCAGATAGTATACATTTCTTTTATAGCTGCGGATCCGCACTGTTCTCCAACATACGAGCGTTTGCTTTGAAGTAAAATGTGAAAAAACACCGTAAAAGCGTGTGGCGAGTTGGTTCTTTCTGTTTACTGTATGTATAATCAAAGTTATTTTTATATTCAGTCTCTGAGCTACGGACGTAACATAATATCAAAAGTGTCACGCAAAGTCTGAAAATATATAATAATATAATAGGCCATAGTAGTTTCTCTAATCGAAATTTGACTGTAGTAAATGAATATGACTAATATGTAATTATAGAACAAACGTCATTTTAAATCAAAAGCGAAGAACCTAGATGCCCTCGAGACCTGTAGTGAAGTAAACGTAAAACAGTTCATCTAAGTGTAACGATAATTTAACAATTAGTTCCATACGTTTTGTATTAGTAACCATTCACATGTTATCCTCTGTTAGTGTGGTCGATAATAATTAGAAAAATTCAAGCTTACTCCGAAGGCTGTACGAAGCTTAGATTTTTACTTCTGCGGTCAGCGACATCAATTGCAATGGATCTTGCAAATAAAACAAAGACCCATATACATACGTTTTCTTCTGAATTTCATTCGCGTTTGATATTTTCGCATTGACGATTATTTTAACTTTTTGTCTTTTATTACCCATGAACAAGTTAATACTGGTTAAAACTTTTATTACAATAACCATAATAATACACTTGAGTAGTTATTCTTATCAATCTGTCACAAGTTTTTTCCTACTCATTTAATTAAAAAATTTAAGATATTTCGTCATATCATCAACATAAGTAACTTTAAGCTCCCACCGCATACATTTGGGGCGTGTTGCGCTGAAATGCTTGCATAATTAAGAATATTTTGTGCCGCTTCGTCGACATGAAATTTTGCAAGCGAGAACAAGCCGCGTTATAACTTGTAACATTGCGTTTTTACTAGCGCACGGAACTGTCACTTTGCTCTCGGCAAACATTTGGCCGTTCTACAGACGTGTTAAAACAAAAAAATCATTTTGCACTGCAGTTTTCGTATGGAAAAAATGCCACTACAAACTCGGGTACGGTTGTTATACAGTTTCTTTACTTGTTTATGTCAAAAATAGTTTTCGAATTATATTTTTGTAACATATAAGCTAGGACGTGTAGGTACTTAATCTCTGTACGATTCGATTCCGAAGTATTCTGAAGTCTGAAGTTCGATTCGATTCTGAAGAATAAACGACGCCAGGAAGGTCAGCCTTCGAACAGATTACCTCAATAATAATAATAATAACTCAATAATCATTTGTAACATTCCTCTGCTGCGTATGGATCTCGTCCGCAAGCGTGGGAGGGTTCATTACTGTAACAAACGTTAAACCACCAATTCCTGTAGGGTCGCTTAAGAATTTCCAACTGACGGATTACCCTCTAATCTCATCCCCAATAATCTATACTGGGAAAGCTCGCTACAAGTAGCTCTAAATCTCCCGCTTCCCTTACACACCAATATATATACGTGTTGACGTATAATATGATATATAGGCAATTAAATCAGGGTATAGTTCATGTGTATTCATGCGTATACGTTTGGTAAAATCTAAATTGTCCATTAGGCACGTCTAGGGCAACTATACCTCGGGAGGCTGTGGGCGAGAAGTAGGTCCTAAAGTAAAACCTTTGCACAATGGTTGAAGTGCCATCAATTTACCTGTCCCCGTGAATAGAATCGGGTGAAGGGTCCTTTGTCATATGCGTATTCTAAATAAGAGGGCTCTATTATGGAGATCCCTTTGCCCATTAACCATATCGCTTTATGATTGAATAGTCTTCACATTTAGATGTTTTATTTATTTGAATATACTCAGTTGGTAAGTATACCAATTGACGAAATGCGTTCTATAAAAATGAAAGCTATATTTACTCGTATATAGAAAGAACAAACGTTTGTTGATTTAAGGATATAATAATAGAGTGAAAGCATTGATAAATATGGCATCATTTTTTCGGTATAGAAATTCTACTCCAAATCTGCTTTTGCCTTTTTTCATTTATTGGTTCTCGATATTACCACAAATGGGCGTTCCACTCCACACAATGGAAAGATCTTGAACAAATCTAACTCATTGGTATTCTAGAATAAAATATTATGAATATTGGTTTGTTATTATGTAGGATAAATTTTGTAATTATCTCAGGAATTATGTCCTCAAACAAATTTTGGTCATCGTTAAACGGTATCAAATATACAAAAATAACATTATAAAAACTAGTTATAAATGAAACTTGGTTACTTTAGGGTGCTTCAACACTCAGGGTACACAATTTTAATTTTATGCAGAAACCGAAAATTGCTACGAGAAACATCGACAGTTATAATTTCATCACAAAATTCATTACAATGAGTTCCAATTTTTATTTTATGGAATCAGGTCCAAAACTCAGATGTTGCATAATTACATTTATTTATTAATTCCTGCCCATTATCCTGCGAAATAAATTTAGGTACATTAATCCATTGTCATTAGGATTTACATTTTAAAATTTAATTAAAATTATTTTAATTTAATAGTGAACACGCAAATCTGTTATTTTAAAAACCATTTACCGTATAATATTCGTTAGTGATTAAAACGTCACGGGACTTTTGTTTGAACCAGAACAATCGATTGGTCGTGTGTGTACGTTTTAATTTTGTATTAAATTGCAATTAAAGGGTATAAAGCTCAACAAAGGAGAAGTTCATTGGATTTTGTTCGCAACATTTTAGAAGTGCCTTTAATCTTTTATACTTTTTGTATGTAGACACGTTACAAATGCTTTATAGAATTTCAATTAACGTTAAAAAAAATATAATTTTGAATTTTTACGTATACCAGGCATATTTATACTAAAGATGAAATATATTAACTAGATCATCCTGAAACCAGAACAATCGGGACACGTAAAAGTGGGGAGGATTCTATCCAACGGTGAATGGGTAACATTATAAGAGGTATGCTTAACAAATTTTCTTCCGTTTTATAAAATTAAAATTTACGAAAATACCGAGTAGTGAATTGCAAATTTTCGTAGTGTAAGCCTAGTATTAGATCATTCAATGCGTTTATCAAATATAAAGTTTCATTTAACTTTAATCGATTGAAATTTTACTCGACACAACGCCTGTAATTTTTTATCATAATGATAGCGGGCGTAATACAATTCAGAACTTCGATTAATTTGTGCAGTCGCTAAATGAATTTTGCAAATGTTATGCGAAGTACACGATTTTAAACGGACTTCCCTCCAAAAGTCCGAAAACGCAATTAAAAGTGACTGTAAAGTTTTTGTGCTTTAATTTATATTGCAATGGTTAAGAGTTTATTCGATTAATTGAATGAAATAGCGAATTTAATTGATTTGGAAACAAACACGGGTATCAACTAACACAATATGTATCTATATATCAGATTTATGCAATATATGAAATAATAAATAATGTGACAAAGTGATATGATTGCGATAAATAAGATTTATTATAATAGTTAATTATTATAATATAATAATTTAATTACTATATAAATTATATTACTGAAGTAAATAAAAATATTTATTTAGTTGTTGAACATTGAAATTAATTAACTTTTTGTACATTCATAAGCTTTCTTCCTCACCAGCATCAACATCATCATCCATAATTTTTGTAGGTTGGTATCACTATTCGGCAAGAGCCTCCTTTAAAACAAAACACTATCGGAAAAAATTCACTCACCTTCAAGGACATTAAAAAGTATTTTAAAGTGTGAAGGTTTATTCGCGATATTTCCTTTGTCCGCTAAATTTTAAACATAGGTAACTAATTTTGTAATTTTAGAAGTGAGCGTTAGTACTTCAACCCCAACTAATTTATAATTGCTAAATATAGATAAATCCTTATTTAGTGCAATTTATTTATATCTGTCACAACAACATTTTTATTAATAGAGTAATACTCAGTTTTGTATATAAAGCTTTATATATATTTGAAGTTCCACACAAACACTGAATCAGACAGAGAGGATTGCCGAGTGTGATTTCAAACGGAAACAAACGTTGGTGTCCTGTGTGGGCTGTGGTCACTTGAAATATGTGTTTATATGTTGACCCACTTCCAAAGTTCCCAATATTACCAGACAATACTTATTTTTATAATATCATATACCAGTATCTCAGGATCCCAGCCTACGATCCACGATTTCGTAATTTATTATATCTAATTTAATATAAATATCAAGGCAAACCAATATAACGAGTAAATGAATGATGAAACAAAGGAATGAATAAACGTAATGAACAAACAAAAGAACAAGCGAACCGAACGCACGACTGAATGATCAAAACAATTAGTGAATTAAAATAAATAAGAAATCTCGGATTAGAAAAATCGTTAGAAAAACTAAAGAGCACTGTAGTTTAATAGAAGTACCTGGGATGACCGAGCTTAGCTCGGTATTTTGTGATTTTTTTAAAAACACGAATTAGATGCATCGATAAAGGGTTCCCAATAATAGTCTTTCCTCACAAAGCAGGAACTCAAAAAAAAAGTGAAAAATAATAGAAATGGAGACATCTGGATTCGAATCCGGGTGAAAGAAATTAATTAAATAATGTAACAAAACTATTTTGTATTTTACAAATAATAAATATTTAAAACATTGACTGCGAGCGGATATATATAATATATATATATTTTGGAATTGGAATTGGATGGGTTAAATTCAGCTGGAATGGCAAGTTTAGGCGCTAATAAAGTTATCTTTCTCGGTCAAAGTTCCTTCAGGTTCAGTTAAGTTAGGTAGAAACGTATCAAGAACAAGCAAAACTAACTGAAATATGAATAATCCAATTGAAGAGGCGTCTATTAATAATAAAAAGGGCGCTGCACTAATTTGAAATTTTAATATTTATAATTACGATTACAATTACTTAAAATTATAATCAACATAGAATAAAAAATAGTAATTAAAAAATACGATACGTTTTTACAAAGATTTGAATAATGAACTCGTGGTTGGCAACTCAACGTCACGTCAACGCGTCACAAATGAGCATTCCTTTGTGCGCAACACTTGTACAAAAACTTTCTGAAATTAAAATACTTTTTACAAACAAATATGTAACGTATTTGTATACACAAAGCGGCGGAAGTCGTTCGTTTTTTTTGTATAATCATAGCTACGTGTGGCCAGACAAGTATACGAAAGCAGAAACGTAAAGACATGAAGATTCCCAAGTGTTCTCTGACAGCAGCTGTGTAAATTCCCAACTGGGAATTAGTTAACAGATATGAGTATTCTTATTTCCTACTTCCATAACACACGACGTTGTGGAGACATTATTTCTAGTTTTTATTTACTAGGTGGTAAGGTCTACGTTGGTATGACTTTATGTAATGCATTTCACACCCGAACGTGTATCAGGCCTGTACAGATGCTTTTTGGCTTAAATGATATTTATGTCAGGGTACTTCTACCACAACAGCCTTATTGAACAACACACACGATGGCCCTTTGGGTGAATCCAATTGCAGGCACAATTATCTTTAAACATCAAACAAATTAAACAAAGCATATATTTTACTAGTAAATGTCTCGTGTGTTTTAAATACTATATTGTATATGTACTGGTTTAACGCGTATCGCTTAAGTACTCACAACCGGTACCAGATAAACTAGTATAGGGCCAACCCGAAAACATCCGTGAGTTAAGCCAATACATATATAAGCACAAAGTATGTATATTTAGAAAAAAAACAATATAGCATATACCCTCATAACATAACAAATTGCTATAAAAAGAAGTCTAATGTTTCCCTTCATAAAAGCTACATGCGCTGTACTCAACCCTAGGTTAATTAAAGTGTAGTTCAGACAAGACACAAGCCGGTTACGATAACGTTAGGAAAACTATGGAATTCCTCTTACATTTTTTACTAATACCATTTCTTACCAAGCGCCAATTATTTTGATCGTTTAGAATTTTAGTTGTATGTAGGTATCATCATTAATAAAATGTTTTACGGGATTACTGAAAACTACGTTTGTCTCGCAAACATAATAGACTAAGAATTAAGAAATTAATAAAATGAAATCAATCGAGAAAATATTATCTTCTAAATTTTATTTTGTTCATAGATACCTATTTCTTAACGGATTCTATGTATTTTAACTTTCCCATTACTGAGGGATTATTCGCCTCGTGTACTGTTAAAGGATATTTAGATACTAACTCATAATAAGTAAATCTAACTCATAAACATGCATAATCACGTAATAAAATATATCAAAAACGCAAATCCCTAACGGGCAGTTCTAAATTTAAAATTTAATGTGACATACCTAATTCTAAATTTAAATTATGTGTACAAAATTCTAAATTTAAAATTTAATCACACTCAATTAAAAACTTTTAAAACCAAACAAATCCTATTTACGTACATCACGTTATAAAACAATCTACAGCAAAATACGAAAAACCGTTATGCGAATAGTATTTTCATTATAAATTCCGTACACGATTATAACGAGAGCAACGGTCCACCTTCAGAATGCCCATTAATAAACTTTTTGGATTCATTTATGTATACGCGACACGAATAAATTATGTTACGCATTCATAAAGTTTAACGTTTCACATAGAAATGGAGGATAACACTGGGTTTGCTGTGCGCTTTCTGGAAATGTCTTTATTTGTTAAAAGATGGGTGATTCGTGGTCGCAATATCGTCAGTTCGGAAATCATGTTGGCATTCGAATGGCCCTTTAGAGGAATGGAGCGTTAAACCAGTGGTTTTCGTGTTTGTGCGAACTAGTTGCTTTGAGTCTGTAGCCAGCTGGCATTTCACTCTTTTTCCAATATTGCAGGTTCAGTGAACTCAGACGCTTCGGTGGTTTTATAGAACTCACCACTATCGTCTTATTCTTATATCACGGCGATGTTCTAGCCCCGCTATTAACTCCAGACGACATTATACTGCACTCCGAAACTTATAGCAGTTACTTAGACATTTTATGAGAGGTCACAACGTTTTATATGATTTAAAATGAACTCTTTGTATAACAATTTTCACATTTTTCTCGTCTTAGATCTAAATCACTACAATTTCCGTTTCGTGAAACCTTTCAAGACCAATAACAATTACATCAGGCTTTCATGTTTAATTAACAGTCTAGAATAACAAGACACATTGAAACTTCATGTTCAACTGTTCCACACTCGGTACGTTTTGTATTACAAAGGCCCGCTAATACATAAATCGTTACGATTTGAAATTTCTATCTACCCTCAATGTATTCATGAGACAAGTTGGGCATAAGCGAAGCTTTGCTGCGTATAACTTGTAGAAAGTCGTAAAGCCTCACAATAAATTACTTAACTTCCAAGTATACCTACATCTTTACTCGGAACACTTTACTAAAATTATACGCTCTTTTTTCCTCAAGCCTGACGATAATATACGGCATCGTATTTTATTTATTCAGAGACATCCCTTTTATCATATCTCTTAATGTATGAACGAGGTTCAGTTGATTGCAAGACTAAAGTCCATGATACGTACTGCAGAGTCGGCGGTAATGTATTTATAAAATGTTTACTACTAAGTACTATGATACTGGGTAGAGAAAAGTAACTTTAATTATTATAGTCAGATAATAGTTCTATGGGTTTTAATAATTATGACTTAAAAATAACCTGTTTTAGTCAAATTAATTGGTGACTAAGTCATATTTTGTTTAATCTCCGTTAGAGTAGCCTGGTAAAGAAATTCAGCCGACTTCCAATTTTAAAAGAGAAGTCAACACAATTTCTGTACATGGTTTAAACAGGAATTTTGAAAATAATAAATAAGGCTTAGTTATTGTGCTACTACCCGACATATAATTAGATATTATTCTACCCGCATCTAGTGATAGTGTAGATTATTTTCCCATAAACAACAAAACCGTTAGTAATTATATATCCTGTAGTTCTATGTCACAAAAATACTTATCGGTTTTAACAATATTATATTTTATGAAAACTTAAACACGGAAAAAAATTTGGTTCAAACTTAAACCAAAATTGTGGAGTATTTTTACAATGAACACCAATAACTAGTGTAGAAAAAAAAACATTTTTGAGTATTATAAATACAAAATAGGCTATTAAACAGCCAGTCATACTGTTTCTGTGGTCTATAACGTCTATAACGATCATCAACTATAATGTTAATAACTACAACAGCTTATCAACTTACTCATTCATAACATTCTTAATTAGCAAATGACAGGAACACGAAGAGAGGATTTTATCTATAAAACAAAATTTTACAGTATATTAATGAAATGAAAAATGCTAAATTAATCACACGTCACGTAGGACTGTGACACATTTAAATTCAGAATTGCCTGATATGTTATCAGCTTAGGATATATTTCGCATTAGTATTAAATAATTTGTATTGACATTGGCTTAATTGAATTTCATAGAGCTTTAGTTATAGGAAAATGAGCGCTGAATACAATTCGCTGAATGTGGTGTTACAGAACAAACTGTATCAAGTACGTCGTTTGTGAAACACGGGATAGGTTTGAGATAGGATTATAGTTCATAATAGTTCAGCATTCCTAAAGTTACAGGATCAAACATATCGAGCGAAATCTCAATCTGTTTGTGTAACAGTTCAGAACAATGGCAAAGGGTACGAAATTAAACAAGAATCTAGAATAGGATTAATGTTTCATGAGGTACGAGAGGTATGTGCGCCTTTGTAAATGCTTAGATATACACCTGATATTTCAAACACATTTTGTCTCGCTTTGCTTTGTTCCACTTTTTAGCAAAAACTGACCTCTTTTAGGAGTCGATTTTAGTTTTACTGATATGATCTCTTCGATTTGAATCATAAGTTGGGGGAGATATATGTTCATTTAATTATCACGCCTTTTATTCTTACACTAATCTACATGACACTGCTCTTCGTACGCGCTGGGTAAAGCCATAGTCACAAGTTATAAAGTAATGGTCATATTCTGCCATGTTGATCAAGTGTTGGTTGGCATACCTACTACACTTTTATATTTTTTTATTTATTTATTTTCTAAATGAGAGGAGAAACCGATGCCATATTTGACTAGCATCATAACACAGTACGTAGGTTTTGATAACAAAACATCGTACGTCACCAAATCGTATTGACAATTTCTAACTAGTGAAATGTATTCGTTCAGCTTCAATCAGATTTAAGAGGATTTGAGAGAGCTATACTGACTGCGTAAATACATTTGGTATGCAAACTGATGCTAAAACTAATCTGACTAATCATAAAAGCTGTATTTTGCATACAGATAAATAATAACCCTTTGCAACGACTAAACCTAAATTAGTCAATAATATTACGGTCGCTAGTTACATACTTGCTACCATGTTAAAATACATTATTACATATAACCATATTTTGGAAACGTATATAATTTTTTGGACATGAAGTATCAAATATATAAGCAATAAGTGAGACATATTGGAGGTACGTCTTGATGATTAAACTACTGAAGAAATATAGTTAAAGACAATAATATTTGACAAAGCGGTCTTAATAAAATATTGACTCACGACAACGTGTCTCATCAATTCGCTCTATTGATTTGATGTCACCCTCAGTTTATTGGTTCTTCTCCTCTGCTTAGCTTTATTTCATTCTGTATGGATTCTCCTTATCAATTTCTGCCAGAACCGTAAATTTTCAGTTATAAAGTCAATTAACTGGATTTTTCTCAGATTAGTGGTGACGATCGTTCAAAGAACACACCTTTCCCGCTTCAATTAATTTATTAACGAACAAAAGGAAAAAAAAATATAATATCCTCTAAATAAAAAAACATTTCCAACCTTTACACACACAACTCATTTAAATCAATGTATCGAAGAAGCCGATGTCGCGGGTAATTATAACTTGAGCTCATTGGCCTGGAGGGAGAGAATGCTCATAAAGTAATAAATAAACACCTGCGTCTCATATCAAAACTTCGCAACACACGATTGCCGACTGTGAACTGCAAACTCGTGAAGTTGCGTGCAAAGCTGTCGATTTATTGCTGATATCGAGCGAGCGTGCGAAGTGTAATGTCATACGAATTGTTGTTTGAAACAACTTGGACGCAAAATCAGTTCCGATTATCCGACAATATTTACAATCTACTCACTTTCTGTTTTAAATGATTCTTTGAACAGAAAATTGTGGTAGATATACATCAACTGTAGGCAGTGGTCATTCACAATATCAATTGACCGATATTGATAAAGTTTGCAATGAAAGTAAGTCCAACCGCGGGAAAAAACACAAACTACTCAGGCTACTTTTTAAATCAATACATACGCACGACGCAGCGTGTTACAATTACTTTATATATTTATGTAACATTAATACATCGGCCTACCATCTGCATAGCAAAGCAAAATGAAACTTTTTATTCAAACTATTACAGTACATTCATTAATCTGTCCTAAAATTTGGCTTCACTGTATTTATAAGCCGTTCCTAGGACACTGTTATAAATGAAACAAAAGTAAACATAAATGAAACATAAGTTTTTAAATCTAAAGTTTTTAAATTGCTCGTAGGAGGGGTGTTATCCCGCTGAAAACAAATTGACAAAACGCGTTAATACTCTTGCACTCGGTGCAGAACAATTTCGAAAATTTTAAAAAGCTGGCCGTTGATCAGTTTAGAGTGACCTTTTAGGAAAGGTTTGAAAAGTTTTAATGTACCATTCCGAACTGAAAGCAATAGCTACGGACGGGGCCTGATAGGTAACAAAAATTAATACTCAGAAATAATCCTACAAATAAAAGTAAGTACATACATGACTAATTCTTGATTGTAAATTAAGCACTATCAACTGTAAAAACATCGCGCTTGTATTCTCAGAAGGGGTAGGCAGAGGGGTGTATACCCCCATGTTTCACCAGTTACGTTTAAGTCCCATGGTGAGCCTATTGCCGTACACCGGGCACAGATGCAAACTCATAGTAAATACTAGAAATTTTAAATTAGAATAATTCAATAGAACCCGACACGGGATTTGAAGCCAGGACCTCCTGATTAACAGTCGCGCTTGCAACCGTTCGACCAACGAAGCAGTCAAATCATTACAAATATAGAAAATGTTGAACACTACTGAATGAAATTGTCAGGTCAACTAGAAATCTAAACCCATCCACCAGTGTATCGATTCCGGTCATTACTCAATCCGCCTGAACGACTCGCCTGTTACCCTTTGCCGTTAACGACGTTGTTTTATAACTAACTTCTACTGTTTCCAAGAGTTATTCAACGTAGTAAAATCTTCAAACATAAAACTGAGAGGTCTATAGATTTCGCGAATAGATAATGACAATGGTAGTCAACAGTTAAAAGTTATATCAAATTGTCGTTGTTCGGCCATCAAGTTTCATTGTTTTTGAAGCAAGATTCGGGTCTTGCTTAGAAGTATTCACAATATTTTTTGTGATGGACTTATCCGTTTTAATGTAATCACTTTGAAACGTAAGCTTTACTATCATTGCCGTCATCGTCAACCCTTTTATATTGTGCCCTTTGCGGAAAAGATTTTTATTCATTTACGATATTATTTGTCCAGGAAATTGCGTATATATTTCGTGAAAGCTCAATTACGTTTAGGATTGGGGCGAAACTTATGTAACGCGAAACAAAACGTCTCGGTATTGCTTTCTTTGGTTATAACCGTACTTATCAACCCATACACAATGGGTCACCGAGAGTGCTTTTACATGCTTTTTATTATCAACCACAACAACAGCTATTTATTATTCGAAAAAAGGTCTATGAGATTTTATTTCATTAAACAAACACTATTTCCATTACGCATTGTTACAGACAGCAATACGAGTATCGGCGTGACGTTATTCTTATCTATAATAAAACTAGTGCTGCAAATCACTTATATCGTATATTCATCATCATTGTATTATGAAAGTTATCAATAATTAAAGACTAATTGGAAAAAGCTGAATTTTTAGGTATGTGTCACTCCTGGTGCCCGCAATCAACAATTCCTCGCGCAGTGTAACGAGTTTACAGTTTACAATCGGCAGTATTGTTCAGCGAAGTACGTAAACGATGCGTGGGTATCGTGGCTTCGCATTTTATTGATCAATATTAAGATACCTAGATACGTAAAATTAAGTATTACCTATACCACTTACCAGCTTCTTGTCAACTTAAAAGTGATGAAAAAAAATATTGCATACATTATATATCTGTACATTTTCTAACATAAGTTTAAGCTAAACAAAGTTATGAATTATCGATTTTTTATTAAAATAGTGTAGTTGTATAATAGGCTACATCAATGTATTTGCACACGTCGTAAGAACATTGGGGGAGACCTATGTCCAGCAGTGGACTAAGGCTCATGTTCAATTGTGTATGCGTGCGTGCGTGCGTGTACGCATGTGTGCATACGTGCGTACTTGCATTAGTCCGTAAATGTGTGTCTAATGTATTGCAAACCATTTGCTTACAGGAATGTTCTGTGAAGTCCGAACATAACGCAAAAGAATTTACGAGTATTTGTCACTTAATGTAACTTATTGCTAAATGAGTAACGTTACATTAAAATGACTAAACATTCGGTACCTTACAACTGATGAAAAAAGTTAAACTTGGGACTTGTGTGGGTTTGTACGGAGAATTCAATCTCAACGTAGTTTTACGATGCAGTGACATTTATCAAAGCATCACTAGTCTTTCTCTGTCTGCTTTCTCCCTTTTATGTCGTGAGATATGACAAAAGAGATGACTTCGCATTAATAATATACGACGTTACACATTAGGGCCGAGCGCGGCGAAAAGCTTCCATAATTTAACTGAAGTAAAGGTTACTGTACAAAGAAATTGCAGTGGTCGGATGAAGTGAGGTAAATGTATGGAATATACTCCGTGAGGAACCATTCACTTTACCTCCATTAAAGCAACGATTAAAAATACCGTTGAATTTCGTTTTTATACATGTGTGAGTATTTACTAGAATATATATATACAATACTTAATGGGTATGACTGTATACTGTATGTGTTTATCTCCCGTCTACTGCTGGACATAGGCCTCTCCAATAGCACGCTACTGAGTTCGATCTCGCTTTCCATCGGGTGGGATCGCAGCAGAACGCGAGCCTATGTCTACATTTAAAAAAAAAATCTTCAGCTCTTCGGATCCAACCACTGCCAGCCACTTTGCGCATATCGTCACTCCAACGTGTTGACCACACTTTTGTAACCATAGTGTATACGAGTATTGAAAGTGTACATACATGTTTAATGTTTCTTATAATCAAAACTTTTCTTTTAAAATGGTAATAAAACAACATTATAATGAAGTACGTGCTATATCTTATCGGTCTTTCTCCGAGAATATTATTAACGGAGGTGTCGACGTACCTAT
>DWME01002519.1:0-20594 GCA_018244795.1 Parelbella ahira ahira | reverse complement strand
GTGAGATAATAATAGAAGTGTAATATTGAGCATTAGACGTTTCGCTTATCACTTGAAAATATTCCAAACCTCGAGCATCTCATCATTGAGCGAGTTGAGGAGGCAGCCGAGGAACTCCTCGGCGTCCTCCTGGCGCGCCTCCTGCGAGCCGGGGAAGGGGCGCAGCGCGCGCAGCACGCGCAGCCCCGCCGCGCCGTCCAGCGGCGGGCCGGCGGGCACGGGCGGCGACCCGCCCGCCGCGCCGCCGCCGCTCGCCTCGCCGCGCGCGCCGCGCCGCCCGCTCGTGCCCAGGGGACTAAATTCGTAGCATAGCTCCACCCTGTTTGAGGTACCCATGTTTATTTATTTAACAACAAGTCACAATTATAGTGTAACTATAACAGATATTTTAATCGAAGTCGTTTACAGGGACTGAACATATTTTTCAGCAGCTCTGCAAAAAAATACCAATGTGCAGCCCGGCACAACAAATAGCGTGCAGTGCGGAACGTGCGTATTGTTGTTTAATATTAGTTATAATTATAATTTACCGTTTGTATCAGGAAATCTGAAAGGATGAGGTTCTTCACAGCCATTATTAGAGAGTTACATATAACTTATGTGGGTAAAGGAGGAACTAAAGTTAATTCGTTTATTATGTATGCTCAATGAGAGCAGCGAGTATGTATTGCATGAAGGTAGTCATGGACTTAATATTTGTAGGCATTGTCTATTTAGTCAACCCTTGGAGATGGTGAGAAATTCTTTTTTAAGTTATTTATTATTAAGTTATCACACCAGGTTCCTTACGGGGTAGGCACTGGGGTGGTCCGAGCTATTGGAGGATATTATTTAGTGACGTTATTAAGAGGATGTTACCTAAAATTATAAATCCACATGTTCTTTCAGTTTTAAGTGACAAAAAAATATTGGATAATGTTCCAGTAGTTCAGAAAAATATATTTTTATTTTACAGTAACAAATGATACATCTTACGTTTTTTTGTATGCAATAGAATCCCAAAAAACACTTGAATAATGTGAATACAAGACTAACCTTGAGATATAGAAATCAAAATAATTCATATGCAAAAAATAAAAAAGAATACAGGAGCAATATCTATTTAATAAAACAAAGTCATAATTTCTGCCTTGTTGGTCGAGTGCTTGCAAGCGCGACAGCCGATCGAGAGGTCCTGGGTTCAAATCCCGGGTTGGGTACTATTGGATTTTTTTAATTTAGAATTTCTAGTAGAGAGTTGGAATCTGGAATTGTGCTGGTGTATGGCAATAGGCTCACCAAATATTCCATCAAACTTAACTGTAACTGGTGAAACGTGGGAGTGTACTACACTCTTCTGTCTAACCCTTTGAGGATTACAACCGTGATGTTACCTTTTTAAAGTCATAATTAACTTCTACATATAAATAAATGTGCAGGGGCAAAGAATCTATTTTCATTATCAATGTTATTTTAATGAAACCAATCTGTTAAAAAAGGTTTATAATAAAAAAAAAGGATATCATTATGCTAATTAAAGAGCTCTAGTAACAGCAAAATCAATATGTACTAAGCAAATAATTGCAAGTTGGCTGAAGTGGTTGAATATTAAGTTACGCACCCAGTAGGCACTTCATGTGTTAGTAAAATGACAGTGTAAATATTTCAAACATTAGTAAAATAGGATGAAAGCTAGTTATACTTTAAGATATTTAGGAGCTAGGTTGGGAATAGGCCATAATAGAATGCACAGAATGGGCTGATTGTTACTTATAAATAAAAAGCAAAATAGTTTAATAATAAGGACCAATTGTTTTTATACTTACATGGAATCAATGACTGGGGTACTAGACTTGCCCCGACGAGTCTGATACGGAAGCGCCTTCAACATGTTGTAGAAAGGTGGACAAGCGATCAGCGCCTGCAGAATCGCGTTCACGTAGCAATAGTTGGAGCGATTTGTGAGACCGCGCGGGAGCAGCGACACTGGTCTGTTGTCTAGCTGGTATTTCGAAAGGAATTCTGAAAATTTCAACATTTTGTTTTAAATTTAATTATTTGCTTACGATGGTTAGTTACCCACAGATACTGTTTCTTTTATTTTACCATTCGAGATGGTAAGGAACTCTTTAGATAAAATTAAGAAGAAATATAAAATATTTTAACAACTTGGACCATAAATGTATGAATGCAATCCCTAGTCAGTAAATCCCTATATCAGTAAATATTCAATTTATATAATACAATTAAAATAATTTGTGCACACATTCAGCCCAAAATCTTTAATACAAACACTGAATAGAATAGTTTCATCGATTGTATTTATAATCTCTGCACCAATTTAAAATTTGTATAAATGTAGCCCTCTGCCTTGTGTCAACACCGAAATGCAAATAACTCAATTATTTAAAAAAAGTATCATATAAAAAAATATATAATAATATACTAAAATGTGTGCCAGTAGGATTGAAAACAATATAAGGTAAAATTAATGAGCAAATCTTCAAAGGTCAGAATGAAACTTGTATGAAAATTTAAAATTTTCATAACAATTGTCCAATATCCTACAAAAGTATAAATTGAATAGATAAAACTGGAGGACAAGGTATTATTATTCTTTGCTCACCTCCCATTCTGTATGAGTTTGGATCGTCGCTGAACGGAGAGGCTGGAAGAGGCAATGACGGTGTCGGCTCCTTCTGAATGGGGATATCACGAACTTCAGGAGTTGGTTGACTAGCTGGAGCCGATGCTTTCACTGGCGCCGTTGTATTCACATTGCTCACAGCATTTACGGAGGTCTTCTCAGAGTAAGACACTGCCGGCGTGGCCGCGGTGGTAGGTTGTGCCGGCCTCGGTGTTGGAGATGTCTTGTCAACCACTGCATTCTGCAGTGGCGAAGCATCAAAAGGGGGCACCTTGGCAACTGGCTTCTGTACATTTTGAGGAACTGGTGGTGTCAGAGTAGTCGGACTTGCAGGTTCATCAGCAGTCACAGCCGGCGGAGTCGTCGTAGTCGTGATATTAGTTGATTTATTGGAGAACAAGCTTGCCCATGATTTTCCAGGAGCAGGTTGCGGTTGAGGTTGTACTACTGGAGGTGGAACCGGTTCTCCGCGATTTCTAGGAGTGGGCGGAGGTGGAAAATCTGACGCAGTAGGTGCCGGCGGTGGCGGTTGAGGTGCCGGAGGAGGTTCAGATACCATAGGTGCTTTCCTAGAATGACCAAACGGCGGTTTGTTGGCCACAATCACAGGTGGACCTTGTGAATGTAATGTTATTGAAATAGGCATTGGTGCTTTACTTGGAGGTAGAGGTGGTTCACGCTTCACATGCTGCTGGTCAGGAACAATTACTATTTTATCACTCTCAGTATTATCACTTGATGGCGAGCGATTTGTTGTTCCCTCTCGTTTTTGCCTATTTCCAAAGGGAGCTTTAGGAGTTGATACAGATTGTTGCACTGGAACAGCAACCTGAGGCACGATTGGTTTTGTGGGTTGCTTTCCACCTGAAAAAGGAGCTGCAGGTCCCTTTTGCGTTTTACCAGACACTGCAGGAACTTTATTTGTTACATTTTGATTGCTTGATAAAGTGGCAGTAGGCACAAATTTAGCAGTTCCTAAATTTTGAGAAGGAGTCACATTATCTTGAGGTTTATCGGTAGGAGTCCACGCCGGTTTACTAGGATCAGTCTTGAGTGTAGGTAAAACTTTTTCAGAAATGGATGCCAATGGTTTCGCTGTATTTATATCAGAAGGATGTTCTTGTTTGGGACTGCCTGGCCCTTTGTTATTAATTTTGAGATCTTTTATCGCCAATGCTTCCACTGAACTGGCTGAAGGTATTGCTGTGGAAGTGGGTGTCGTCGTTGCCGTTGGGGTTGCTGTAACAGGTGTAGCAGGTTTCTGATCAAGCACTTTTTCTGGCGTATAGTTTTTGGTGTGATTCTGTCCTTGTACAAAATTCTTGGCATGGACATTAAATTGATGAGGTGTCGCTTGGTGTGGCGTTGGCTGCTGTATAGAAATTGGCGCCGCATGATGTGGCGGTGGAAGATACATGGGTGGTATATATTCTACACCAGCTTCTACTGGAGGACCGTATGACGGCACAGCATAGTGTGCTCCTGCATAGTATGCATCAACAGCTTCTTGTTCCATAACAACTTCTTGGGCATATTCATCAGGGCCCTTTTCACCTGTATCTCCTTCGACTGGGATTGGATATTCAGGATAGTATGGAGGATACGCATATGGCCCATACACAAGCGGCTGATACATCGGGAGATGGTACAAAGGCGCACCCTGAGCCTGTGCTGCCGGATGATAATATTGAGAGTACGGCACATAGTACGGTGGAGGCTGCGGTGGCGGCGGTGATGGAGCTCTCTTGCCGCCACGACGTTCGCGTCTGTGGTTGCTACGCTGTGGGCGATCCACTTGATGCGGA
Organism: Parelbella ahira ahira; assembly: GCA_018244795.1. Lineage (NCBI taxonomy): Eukaryota > Metazoa > Arthropoda > Insecta > Lepidoptera > Hesperiidae > Parelbella > Parelbella ahira. The sequence goes on along the minus strand of DWME01002519.1, from coordinate 16,163 downwards.
GCCGGGATGTACTGATGCTGCGGGGGCTGATAGTACTGGCCCATATAGCCGTGTACGTTTACGTTAGCGGTGACCTGACTAACATACACATTTGGAGGTGCAACCGGCCACTGGGGTGGTGGTGGCGGGTAGGCCGGTGGTGGTTGTACATATGGGGGCGGCGGAGCGTTCGGCGGCGGACCCGCAGCGCCCCGTTGCGGCGAGTGGGGCGCCATGTCGCACTCGCCGCCCGACAGGCTATCCAGGCTGCTCGACACGGTCGGTGGTTCCGCCGTGCTCGATGAACACGATGAGACTTCTGTTTAAAAAAATTATAGCTACAAATGTTATATATCAATCAATACTTGATTAAACTATATTGTACTTTTATATTCAATATACTTCTTATAAGTTGATTTTATAATTCAGAAAAGGTCGTTTAAAGAAATATAAATCTGTTGTAAAATGTGCATTGCCGGCGATATAGTAACTTTCATTTACGCCGAAAACTAAGTTACTTATTATTACATTACTTGCCGACGAAATAACCTTGTGATAGTTAGAGCGCACGAGAGCGCGGCGATTGCCTAACGATTTCCGAGCTAAAGTGCGACTTACCTACTGCAGGTTTGGTCCAACCGGCGCTGGCGGTGGACGCAGGAGTGTCAGTGTTTTGTTGGAACAGTGCACACTGCAAACTGTTCAACTCTGCTTCTTTCACATCTGATAAGTCTAGGAACTCATATTCCTGAAACACGCCACACATATTAAGAAAACCTTAACAAGCAAATGCTGCTTGTAGACCACCACAACATTTTAATCATCATTAATGTAATTGATATCAGAGTACATTGATATGATGTAATATTTATGCAAATCTTACGGTCTCAAACTTTTTTAATTCCCTGATCCTGGATTATCAGTAATTTCCATTATTTGACATGCTTTTTAAAATTGTCCCGCTTTTGTATAATATACATATCAAAACAATAAATAATACTATACTGCAAACATATCACACATTGTAATCCGTGAAGGGGTCAGGAAAGGAGTGTAAAACACTTCGGAGTTTCACGTGTTACAATTAAGTCCCACCATGAAATTGGTGGTGACCCTATTGCCATAAACTAGACATCGATTCATACTTCGAGCCACTACAATGCAATAATACTTGACCCAGGAATCCAACCTGTGACCTCTTAATCAGCTGTCACACTTGCAACCATTCAACCAATGAGGCAGTCTATTACCAATTACATTATTATGTTGATATCAATTACATTATTATATTTCAAATACAAATTATACATATACCATATTTTATATACATATATAGATGGGTATGACTTTTAATATGAATATTCTATGATAAATAATAGATTTCATTAATCATGTAAAGGTAATGTGAAGTGTTATTTTATGTTTAGGAGAAGAACCAGGTTGATACTACAAAAATAATGTTTCATTCTACAAATGAATACTTCCAAGAACTTATCACTAACAAATCCATAAGTCATTACACCTTTAAACTTATGTTAATCTACATTCTAGATGATAAGTACTAATATCAAAAATATACATATACTCATTCAGTTTTCAATTATAATAATAGTTTAAAAAATACTTGTTAAATACTCATAATAATCTTGTGATCATCATCATCTCATCAGCCTTTACCGTTACCTCACCTTTTTTGATATTCATAATCTTAACATGAAATTTATCTTTACTCACATGTATGTTCTTAGAAATGTTATAATGCAATCACATGATGTGTTTACATAATCAAGTCTACTCTGAACCAATGATAAATTATGTGCAATGAAGCAAACATAGTGACCTGAAGGGTTTAGTAACAATCTCTAACACACTTTGGTATGTTTAATGATATTGTGAGTGCATACATCAGAGACAGCTATTTAATCTTTAAGTAGCCTACTTTTCAAACAACTGAAGAGATCAATATCATTTACATGCTTAGTAGATTTGACTTTTCATTAATAATAATTTGAGACATGATTACCAGTGTACATGAGATTAGAAGGTAGAGATTAGTAAGTAATATATCCATCCATATAATTAACAAGTCTCATAGTTTTCATATTTAGGTTGGATATTGATTGGTCAATTGAAAAATGATTCAAAAATTTAATATGCATTTATTAATGAAAGTCAATTTATTCTGCTTAGGATATACTTCATATCAGTCCAAAGGAGAGCATTAATAAAATAATTCATAGCATAATTTTTCCTTAGCTGTTTATATTATATTATACAATTTTCTTATTTTCTTTTATATAGATAGGCCTTACTATAATATTATATTATAAAAATAAATTGTACACTCCTTTTAATTCTACTACCAGATTGGTGTGTAGTCCCAACTGAGAAGTCCCAATGAAAAATTCAATGCATTTAATTGATTACTGCAAAAATATCAAAATCGAAGCATAATGCAATTGATGCTGTTTTCTTTATACAATATACATTGACAATTTAATGTGACATGGTCATCACAATCTTTGGATACCTGTATCCAATCTAGAGCCCAAATTATCTTTTAATGTCATTCCCATCATGTTTCTACCAAAAGGGACCAATTTAATGGTTTGTTCTAATACCTACAAAGCCTTTCAACCCAGAATATTTGTGCTAGTACCACTGTTATATTGTGGACATAGACAAATGTGATGAAATAATAAAATAAAATTTAAAACAATAATGACTAATATACATACCTATTTTTATAAATACTATGCTTTGGTATCTTTATTGCTTTAATTTTATTGATGTGGCTTCAGAATTTAAAAGGACTACACAATTTTTAGCCAATATGCTAAAATATCAGGTTCTGCCAAAGCCATGTTTACTTAATGTGTATCATAAACATAATGAAAACCTGATTACTTGATATACAGTTGCTACGATACCTCTCGTTAGAAAACATTAAATACTGTGACATTTTATTTTGGATCAGTTCTTAAAACTAAATGACCTTGAAATAAACACAAAACGAACAGGAATGACATCCATCGTGAACATTGGACTTTTCTGTCAAATTTGTAGGTTATAAGATTTTTTGAACGTTCTAATAGCTATTTCAAATAGACTTAACCCTATTATACTATGGACTAAAGCAATTGGCAATCATGCAAAATGGTATTACGCAAGTTTACGGTGCCGACTAAATTAATAACAACAACAAAACCATCTATGCACATGTGGTTTGTCAAGTCATGTAATACGATGCATTGCAATAATGAAAATGACATACCCAGTAGCAATGTTTAACGAATTAACTTCTTTGCCAATGCCTTTTGAAAAAAGCATAAATTTCGGCCTCTAAATGTTTCTTCTAAGATTAAAAAGCTGAAAAACGTGCGGAACGATTGGAGGACTTATAAGATGGCGTAATAACGCTCGGCCCGAGCGGCTCGGTTGCCGGGTGCCATGTATTGACAAATCAACAAAGTTAGAATTTTTAATGTGCAAATCCGAAACTGGACACCATCTACTTAATGAAAACTATTACACTTACCTCCCACGTGCACACAATTTCTGGAAAGAGATATTTTTTCTAATGTAATGGCCAGTTTCAATATCACCAAAACAAGAAACAAAAGCCAAACAAAATTAAAAGAAAAATCTGCAACTAACTCATGCTTACCGTTTTCATCAATGCCATGGCCTTTTACAGGGCACCATTACGAAATATTATTGTAAATATATCACTTAAAAAGGGACAGCGGTGCAGAAGAACACAATTCTTGGAACGGGAACAACTCGAGGCCGTCCATGCACTCACCAACACCAACACAAAACAGGATATGACAAAACCCGCGCCATTTTCAATTTTAATTTAGGCAACCAATAAAATTGCAGATCATTGCCCATAAATACAAATGTAATTATGTTCTGTATGTTGCCAACTTGATAGGATATTGGCCATTTCATAGACATTTCTTTACTTTTTTAAATATCGACAAAAATGTCATGAGTCATACAGTCGAGTATAAAAATATATAAGTTGTGTATATCAGATCTGTTAATATAAGTTTTTGACATTGTTTATAAATAGGTATTGGCTGTTTTAAAAAATATCTTACATAAAAATAACTCTAAAGACAAGAAATATTAAGAATTATGTACATGGCATGAATCAATTAAGAATGCAATTGGCATTAAATTGTTAATGTAACACTCATGCCTCTCAATCCATTGTAATTATTTTGGGGGATATATTTTGGTTTCTACAGTTTTATTTCCATAATCTCATAATAGATGGCGCAAGTAGTGCATAGTTTAAAACGAAAACAACGTAATGATCTAAATAAAATTTTCGTAGTTCTTGGTATGAGGTAATAATGTTTTTTTACAAAATTCTCATTATTGTAAATAATTATCGTATTTCCCTTAACGTTTTAGTAATTTATGATATTTTGGGCAAGAGTTTTAATAAGTAGGTAGTTGATCATACAATGCCTTTGATTTTATTTTAACACGCTTTTGCGTGCGTAGACAATTCCTTCTACTAGGTACTTTTCTTTCCTTTTTATTTAAATTTATAATGATAACAGCACTGCAGGTACCAGTAATACCTTGTCCGTTGCCAGCTAGTACTGTTGAACTGAATTGCTAAGGCATTAATATATTAACCAGTTCCTCTATTTATAAGTATATCCACTTAGTAAAATATGGCGCTATGTGGAAAAACATTGATCTGTACGGATTTGTATTGCCTCATTATTAATATAAGCCCCATAATAAGTTAAAACAAATAAAGTTGCAACACAATTAAAAAGGTCGAATTAAAACATTTGCAGATTTTTTGTCGATATTCTTAATCAGAAATTAAATATTTAATTAAAAAGATTTGTTCACTTCAATAGAAGAGGGGCACTTGTTAAAATTTCCCATTATCACGCACTGTATAAAAATTTTCGCTTTATGGATGCAAGCGAGCTTTATATATAAATCGCTGATAATACAGCAAGGGCAGGACTGAAACGCGCCTGAGTACGTGAGTCAGCTGTAAACGTACCTGTCCACAGCGTCTCGTATTCTATTAGGGCGCAGTTATCTCCACAAATATTGAATTGTTTACACTGACCGCCTAATTCGGTCGCTACGTGACCTATTACACGATTATTCCAATTTGAGACTAACGTCGACTAAACGACGATTTGCGCCGAATTACGATTTATTTATAGATATATTTTCTATTAGATTTACGTGATTTTGCCTTTCAATTTCTTTTTATTGTACGTTTCTCTACCTTTAATATTATTTTCCCTTCCAAATTTGTTCAATTAGGTATGTTTTACTAGGGTAGGTATATGTTTACGGAGATGTGTTCCAGAGATGATCTATGTGGTAAAGAGTAGTAGGTATTTAACTCACACGACCTTAAGCATTCCGTGCTCCCTCGCTGCTCCGTAAAGGAACCTAACGTGACAATCTTCTAATAATAAAATATAAGTTTGTCCGATCTTTATGCTCACATGACTAGGACAACGCTTTTTAGTGTTAACTTCACTTATTATGGTTAAATACTTTTTAGCAAACTACGACGTACCAATTAATTGTGTCGGCTACTTTGCGGAAAAGCATAGCCTAATCTAATAAATCAAAATCATTTGGCAAGAATCCTTCAATATTTTCTATGATGGTATAAATATCATATGACAGTGCATACAATGCTATCTTGCTATAAATAAATAAATGATTTAAGATTAATTAATTTAAAACTGTTTATGTTAATCGTGGGAGATACTTTTACACAACTGTCATTACCAGGAGAAAGACTAGCTAGCAATTTAATATGTCCATCCCTGCGTTTTGTTCCGCTGCAACACGTATTCTGTACGTACCTACATGTAGGTACGTTGTAGTAGACATCAACTGTATTATGACTATATATCATATTATACCTCCGTTTTCATGTTTTATACGTCTTCGTTTCCTCTTGTTCGTAGAGCGCTTCGTGAGAATTTAAATTGGTTTATTTTGCTTATTTGCTTCATACGCTCAATACATGCTCATGTAGTCTTCCGATATGCTATGAAGCCTGTACTCAGCGTTTCATTTAGTTAGGGCGCCATTCGAATGTGCTCCTTAAGCCAAAGGAATACAACTTGTTTCGTTGTAAAAGAAGGTTTTGTTTACGTCCCACGGATATCGTGAGGCCAATGTGAGGTTATAAATTCCAATAACGTTCGGGAGTAAGTGTACGCTAGGCCATCTCTCTTGTTTGTTTAGTCACTGCAACAAAAATAATCATATTCGTATCATATACTTACTGGCACGTTTATTTGGGGACCTAAATTAAGTATCCCGACAAAGTTCCAAATTATGTAGATCATAAAGTTGGTCATTTCGCCTCCGAAGCGAATCCCGTTTCAAAATTTTGTGTAACTTGTTATAATACTTATATGTATAAAATAAACTTCTCGCGTCATTTGTGTTCTACGGTGTGCGATGAGTATAAAAAGTTTATGTAGAGGCAATTAATTGTACGAGTAATTATCATTTAATATGGCTGAAAACACCTACTTTCCATTACAACTCGTATTATTATATATGTCGCAGCCATCTAGTTAAATTAACCAGCCAATTGGACGCCTAGGCCGTTCATTAAACGCTGGCATCCAATGAAATCATTAGATTGATAGTTAATTCACGCAACGTTTAAGCACTTAACGTATTGAAAGTTAGTTCGTTGGAAATGACTGACCAGGACTCAGGCAAGTGATTCTAACCCAACCTAGCCTAACCTAACCTAATCAATCACCGATATCTAATTTAACTAAATGAATACACGACCTTCAGACATCTGGTTGAACATTGCGCTCAATGAATTAGCTGGTTGTTATTCAGCTATTTAATTGAATGTCGGCATTTAGTTAATGGCCTAGGCTGCTAACTAAATTCGTTAACTAAATAGACCGTATCATAAAAACGTAATAACACGCCTGTAATCCTCGAAGGGGCTAGGCAGAGGAGTGTAGTAGACTCCCACTTTTCAACAGTTAGGTTTGTGTCCAATGGAATAGGTGGTAAGCTTATTGTCATAGACCGAGCATCCAGAGTTCGAGTCACAAATAGAAATTCTAAATTAGAAAACTCCAATAGTAGGTACCCGACCCAGAATTTGAACCCAGGACCTCCCGATAGGCAGTCGCGCTTGCAACCAATCGATTTATGAGACAAAAAAAAACAGTTTTTATTTTACAAAAGTTCGTTGTTAGGCTAAAAGTGGGCGGTAAAAAGATTATTTTTGTATAGATAAGTTGACCTCAATCCTGGTTTAAATGTTAAGACTGATTGAGGAGTGTCGAATTCCTCCCAATCTTAATCCTGTACACATTCATCACGCCACGTAAATAAATACGACGACGCAAGTAAACATATACGTTTCACTGTAAATGTCAACTGATAAAATATTGCCATTTCCTATATCATCACGCCAGGTCCCTTAAAGGGTAGGTAGAGAGTATCGAGTTCCAAAAATATCTACTTTTACACACTTTTCGTGCTTCTTCACTGGAGCCATTTAATATCATTAATTCTTATTGGATAATGTTCGTTAAGGCCTGTAAAGTCTGCCAACCTACAATTGGCCCGAGTTGCAGGATTTGATCTTAAGCCTCCTTGATCTGACAGGAGACCCGTTATTAGCAGTAGAACGTTCAAAGGGTTGACGATGATGAACTCAGTAGGCACAGTTTTCTTAAAAAATACTAATGGGAGCTTTCCAGTCTTGAATATTGCTACAAAAACTGGTTCAAAATTCGCAGGACCTACCGAGAATGAAGCAATTTATTTTTTGTTCTGTGAAACATTAACGTTTAACGAAATTATATTAAAACCCAATTACCCAATCCTCCAATATACACACAGGAAGTGTAGGTACCTACATAGTTAGCGTACATATATTGTTAAATAAATGAAATGGAAACTTTAGTGTCAAACGTGTCTTAGAGAGATCGTTTGTTAGCGCATTCAACTTGTAGTAGCAATTCCGGAGATGTGGCACCTGGTTCCTGTGAGCCAATACTTCTCAGCTATTCAGATCAACATCCTAAGGTCTTTAGGTACCGAATGGTATATGCGTCTCAACTTCGTTGATTTATTGCACTGTAGGGCAACGGTACGAAAAATCAGTAACTCTACTGCTAGTAAAAAAGACATCATTATTCCAACTATCTCACTCGATCAAGAATGGTTTGACAGAGTTCATCCTCCTTGTACAACAATCTTACAAGCGTCTACATCTACTTACTAAGTATTCTCCTATTTTTATAACTTGACATATTCTTAACTTGACATAGTCTTAACTCGACATAGTCTTAACAAGAAATATAACATCTTAAAGTTTTCACAGAGCTAACACGTGGACAAAAACCATCATTTATATAAGTAGACATAATTAGGGCAACATAAACCATTCACAGGAATGGTATTTCGTAGCCCGACAAAGCATTTAAGGCACCGGATAGCCATTAGAGTAATGAATTACATTTTTATTGCATTAGATGAACATTATTTAACAATTTCTTTACAATTCAAAGCGACTTTTAGCACGCTGAACCAACCGAATCCAGTTAAGCTGAGCCACAGAACGATATTGCCGTTAAACTAACATTAATTGGTAACGAGATTTCACGGTTCTGACCACCTATTTTTATGCAATTAATGAAATTTATTGCAGTCTATTAATTACGTATTTTTGCTAAAGTAACTGTAACGCTACTTTTAAAAAATTACCGTTGAATATTTTTAAAGTCACCTGTTATTATCTGCAATGTCATTTTAATATTCATATATAATGTAATCAGGCTCCATTAGTGAATTTACAAATATGCTTTTTCATCACAGATGAATCAAATTAAATTGATGCAGTTAAATAAAAGTTTTACAAATGCAGTAATGTTCGAAACGATTGTTATACGAACGATTGTTTACGGTTGTATGGAGGTTTTACGGTGATAAATTATTATTATTGTTTTTGCAATAATTTAAGTATGCTACAACTATATACAATTTATATATTGATAGTTCATTTTCAGGTAATCATTAACATTTTTATCATTCTCTCATTGGCCACTCAATGAGATCTTTTAGATCTACTTACCAAATTTTGCATGTTGAAAGTCGCTAATTTAGCAATACACTTTATTTTTATTAGTCCCTTTAGACGTATGACATTTGTATGATATTTAGAGTAAGAATGACGTTAAAATGTTTCCTGAGCATGTTACCATCATTGGAGACTGTATTAATTCATAATTTGGAAATGGTTGGTGTTCTTGCAATAGAACACCAGTAACCTGGCTTTTGTTGCAATGAAATATGAAAAACCGTGTCTAAGAGTGTTTAGTATTTCTCAAAATAACAATAAAATGAACAGAGTTTTCAAAAGTGGCTTTCAGGGAGTTCCTATTGCGGCTTTGGGCAATTAGAACAAACCCGCTTTTTGAAGATAAAACTAATAGTTACAAATGAGTTCTAGATAAGGAATTGTAGTCGGGGGAAAATCTAAGGACTGTTTAAAATAAAACTTTTACATCCTACGCTAAGTATGTTTTAATATAATTTTATTTGGTTATTTATGACTAGCTAAGTGAATTTCCAGATTATGTAAGACGAGGCACGTATTTTCAAGTACTTTAAAGTTCAAAAGGGTAAAGTTACCTTAGTGTACGTGTGTATTATCTGTATAACGGGGCTCTCTGAACATAAGAACGGTGTTAGTAGTTATTAAAATATTTGACATATCGTTGTAAAAAGATTGACTTATATTTGTAGAAAATTGACCTCTGCGCAATAATATAAATGAAGGAATTTACTGAGGCCTTAAGAATGATGAACGTAAAATAAGCATTATGCTACAAAATAACACGACTCCGGCGGAGACACAGCTGGGACGCTCGATCTTTACAAAATGACAAAAATCCATACAGTCTTGAACGCAAACGCAATGGTACGACAGTATTTAAAATTAGTCGAAAAAAACATCAGCCCTGAAGTCCTTCTGAGAAGCAGGTTATTTAGTGACATCCCTACTTGGCCTCCGGCAGTTTACAATCGGCGCAAAAACGAAGTACCTACAAGCAATGCAATGATAACAATAATAAATGATCAAACGTTATGTCTGTTCAAATTTAAGATGAAAGCCGTTCAGACAACTCCAGAGAGGATGTTACTCGTAATATACAAACATTTCTCAATTGAATATTTGGTTACTCTTGCCACACCTAAATATAATTCATGTCTGTTTAAAACCTACCTGTAACTAGTTCATATTAATGACAAGTATTTATCATCGCGTGCCGCCATGCGAGCAAAGCTGTTTAACAGCAGGAATTGATGATGCTGCCCGATTTGCACACTAAACAAATGATACTGTTGTTCGTAGTAAACGTAGAATGCAAATGATGTGATGTTTATATAATACATAAGACTTTGAATTCATAACACAGAAGAACATAGGAAACACTATATACTATTTTCAGTCCATCAGACATATTATAAGCCCCGTACAATTGGGGGTGAGACTATTGACGTACACATGGTACAGATCCAGACTCGGTGACATAATACTGAGAAAATATTTTAAACATAAAACGATCAAACCATACGACGCTTATTTACTAGTCACATGACTGATACGCCTATATCGTACATCAAAAAAGACGTAAATATAGCTCGCAATATTATCACAGTAAGTTTTCACGCCTTTTGAAATCTATTGAGTTGTCATCAAAGTTATAAACTCGTTTATCGTTCCGCTGCCGAACGTTGGAGTCATCTTAAAAGTAAAATGTTTAAGGCCACGTTTGCCACGCTGGGCAACTGTAGCTTGGTGGATTTCAGACATATGTATAATAGGGAACTTTATTTGTTTATTTATTTATTTGCTGTTGCTAAGGTAAGGACGGACTTAATGCCAAGTGGCCTTTTTGTACCAGTCAACCCAGGTGATGATGAGAAGTCGGGGTAGGCACCTAATCATCTTATCAACAACTGTATAAAAAATATTTAATATAATATATACATACAAATTGAATCAAATATATTTATAAATAATATAACTTTAACATACAGTAAATTTAGCAACTATGTATTCCCTCACCATTACACTGACTGTTAATGACTTGCCGAAGTGACGGATTTACAGAGGTATTGATGAAATCAGTGTTTAAATTACTAAAGTCTTTATGAGCTTTGATTCATTGACGTGTCGTCACGAAAGGTTATCATAAAAAAAATTAAGCAGATAATAATATACTGTTTTTTCGAACTCTGTCAAATGGAGTTATCGTTTTTTGCTACTTTATTTATTATATATTATCTAATTGTATACCACTAAATAATTTAATCTGTTTAAAAGTTTTTATCAATGACGCCCCCGTTTGTCAATTTCCACCCTTTTCCTCAATAATATACTAAATAGAGTTAGACTTAATAAATTTTCCCTCAAATGATTTTCGATTTATTACGTGCAAAATAAATTTAATTACTTCAAAAACGAATTTCCATCCAAGATGTAAGTTGTACTTATATAAACTCAGGTTTCCTAGAAATATGATTCTTTAATTCTCTACAGAGATATATTTGCTAGTTTTAGTACTTAGCAGTCTTTTCGGCAGGTGGATAACCGTAGCGGCCCGCTGCGGTCAATTCCTAAATGTATACAATAATACGTAAATGATTTTTTTAGTTATAGTATTTTAAAATATATATGTAGATACCGGTCTTTGTATGTTTTCTTAGTATCTAAAACTGTTCTGTCGAGACACAGTAATAAGTAATTATCACAACCAATATCATCATCATCATTATCAGCCTTCTTCCGTCCACTGGTGGACATAGGCCTCTCCAATGGCACGCCACTGAGCTCGATCTTCATCTCTTCGTATCCAACCACTGCCAGTCAGTTTGCGTATATCGTCAATCCACCAACTGGAGGACGTCCTAAGCTACGTTAACCAATATACTACATGTAAATTATTGACTCATCTAATAGATATAAAGAAATAGCTTTATTTTAAAGCTCAAGTAAAAATGGTACGGATGCGGTAAGTAAAGCGTTTTTAGTTAGTCAAGTGAAGGTCTCATTTGCAAACGAATGATTAATTTCAATTCAATTATCATTCCTCATGTTTTTTAGACCGACTCGCGACATCAGAACCAGTTCTGGGTTTTCGCAATTAAAATGTAGGTATCGTATGGAATTTCGAGCAAAGTTCTTTTTAATTTAATATTTTTTTAATTTTTTGTTTCCGTCACAATCGTACGATATTGCTATTTTTAATTTATTTATTTCGAAACGTCGTAAATGTTTTCATTTATTGTAGAATAAAGAGATATTAAATAGCGTATAAATAAAGACGTGTTTCAAAAACGTTTATAGTATGAAACGAACAGCTATTGGTTTATATAAAAACGTAACATCAAGCCTGTAATCTCCGAAGGGGTAGGCAGGGGAGTCTAGTAAACTCCCACGTTTTACCAATTACATTTAAGTCTCATGGAATAGGTGGTGATCCTCATGCTATACACCCACCACAATTCTAGTCTCCGAGTCGCTATTAGAAATTTTAGATCTTAGTCACTATTAGAAATTTTAGATCAGGATCTTCCGATCGGCAGTCATACTTGCAATGACTGGACCAACGAAGCCGTTGATTTATATAAATTGTACATATTCACATGTCTACGTGTGTGTGCACGTCAATCTTTTACCGACATTCGGTAGGATTCTGATGCCCTTTGAGCTAATGTAAATTAAAACCTATTTGGCACAGTTCGTTTTGAGAAAATTTGAAAACAATATTTAAAAAATATATTTAAAAATACCTTTTGCATATTTCGAACGAACTATTCCAAAACGTTAATCAGCTCGCACGCACAAATAACTGCGACAAAGTTCACCAATTGAATAATTGATTTATCAATTGATTGATTCGTTCGAGAGTTATTGTTATCAAAAATTATAAATCTGATGATTTTTTAAAAATCATAACACACTTAAAAAAAACCCATTTTTTAAATACATAGATTAATGCGTTTAAGAAATATCGTTGTTGATAAATTAAGTTTTTTTTAATAATTCACAAATCATCCATCTGTTCCAGAACATAGCGGGAGTGCTTGAAGGGTCAACCGTTCATTTGAATTGTTTTAAAAAAGAGAGTTTCTCTATAGAGTAATATTTAATTACTCTTATATCGCTGTCGTGATACATAATTTAATGTAATAGCATGACTAGCTTTAACTAACTGCGCTCCTCAACAGCTACTCTCCAGTGGATTTATTTGATATGGAGGTCAATGGCCAAATCCTTTAAGCCATTCTCAAGGCCACCGATAATGTTGATGACACAACTTACCTATGCTGTTCTGAGATAAATATTAATCTGCCAACCTGCAGTTGCCTCGTCCGCAGCTCTGCTTTTAAGCCTTCTGATTGTGAAAGGAAATCGATGATAAACAGGAAACGATTACAAAACTGATGATGATGATAACTAACTATACATAAAAAATTAATGATAAAAAGTAACTCAAATAATTAATGATTTAAAACCACGCCAGAAAGTGAGGGAAAGAAGTAAATATAAGTATGACAGGTGCTAGGGGGAACGCATACATACATACTTCAAATATTACCACATGGTTAGTCAACCCCTTCGCTGATGTTTCAAGCCCACTGTACCATCGCGTGCGACAAGCTTTGTTAATTAAAAATAAGATAATCACAGGTAAGTTCCAACTTCTGGACTACCTACAACTCGACTACATTTTAATCTACATGTTGGAGGACATTTCTATAATGTAGTGTACGATCGCGTGCAACGAGCTTTCTTTAAAATATAATTTAAAATTATAAAAAGTGCAAAACATGGATTGTTTAATTTTCAGTGAAACTGAGTTATACCTACGTCGCTACAGTCAATGTTTGAAATAGTTGAACTGGTAAATAGCTAAATTTAATTTAATGTAGGAAAATATTTAAGTAAATAAAATAAGCACAATGTAGATGAAACTCGGTATCTGTGGGATAATATAGTGTCTTCATTACCTTCTTCATCATAAACAGCAATTTTGTCGTTTTAGTATTGGATACAGGCCTCCTATGAAATGTGAAGGTGAAGGATCATAGTATACCAGGCTGGTTAAATGTGGGTTGGTACAGTTCATACGCCTTAAAAAACATCATGGAAATCTCTAAAGTGTAAGGATTTCGTCACGACATTGTCCTTTGCCGTTATAATAAATTACATTGAATCTCATTTTTGCAATATTTTGTAACGTTTTTTCTAAAGAAGTGCGCACTACGTTTTAAACCCTTGAAGTGGGAGGCAGAGTTCTAGAACCATTACGCAATCATTGCTATTTCAAAAATATATAATATGATCGTTGTAAAATAAATATTAGTTTTCAGCATATTTAAAAACCCTCTACAAAAGACCGTTGAATTAATAGAAGTAATTCTTTGAAATGTACCAAGAAGTGGGCTGATACGATCTTTTCCCAACTGAAGAAAAATTTGCTTTTTGAATAATAAAAGAATAGTTATATGTTTATAATAATTGTATAGTATTACATTTTCAAAAGATAATCTTGTACAAATACGACTAAAAGAATATATTTATAATGTTTTTATTCATTAATAATGATCATTTGAACTATAGTAGTATTACTTATTTGAAATACACGTAAAATTAATTACACGTATTCTAAAAATGTACAATTGATTAAATTAATAAGTAGATATTTATGTTAAAGTATATATATTCGGAAGACATTTAGTACTTTAATTTTGAGAAGTTAAGTATTATTTCATTAACTCGATAAACGTGGTAGATACATTCTTTCGACATTCATAATTCTGATAAAAGGATCCGAGTGAGTAATGAGGCAATTATCTATTTTATTTCTATGTGTTTAAGCAAATATAATGTTTAATTATTAGGTGATTAGATTATATATGGCCACTACGGACGAAAACAGTACCCGTAAGTGGTAAACCTATTACATTTATGGGCAACCTTTGCAAAGTTATGGAAAATTAAAAATAACTGTTAAACTAATTGTGAATCAAAGAGTGTACATAGTTGTGATGGAATTATTGCTGTTATCTTTTTATTATATTCTATTCTTACGCAGAGTGTATGGAGATTTTTTTATTATACCTACTTATGTGTGATTTTAAAATGATTCATGGTCCGAATTACAACCCCGTGGGCTGCGTCTGGCCCGCGCATCCAGTGTAACCCATGAGCATGATCAATTTAAATACCATAACACAACCATTCCAGTAAAGTCTTGAATTTTCACTTTCTTTTTAAATCTGTTTTATTTTGGTTTTTGATTTATTTAGTTTCGTCATTACTTTGTTGGTCTGTCAGTTCAGGCTATAAGGACAGAGAGCTATAAGGAAATAGATATTGTGACAGAAGACAGATATTAGATTATTATGAGAGAGAGCTATAAGGACAGAGATATTGTTGATTTAATATTGTCTACTAACCCCTGTAAGATTCTGAGGTGACTATAACAGATGATAATAGCACTTTGGCAAATTAAAATTAACCATTTAACGGCAAATCGCTAATCTGCTCACGTGCGACGAGTACTCTAATAAACTTTGATGCTACCCTTGTCGATGACACAGGTGTTGGTGGAATAATATTTGACATTTAAAAAATTATACGACACCTAATTCTCATGTCATATCTACTGTTATAACAGTTATAAAAACTTCGTGTGTTTGTAAAGCCATCAGTAGTATATTTTTGCTGGAGGACAAATTTTTCGACAGTTAATTTAATATTGTTATAACCCAACAAAGTTTCAGATTGAATACAGTCAAGATATTTATATTATTCTTTTATCAAAATATTTCTAATACGCCAATACACGAAACTTTTTGCGACGATATAGCAATAAGAAATAAAATTTAATATGAATTTAACGCATATAGCAGTGATGGCTTAATTGTTGAGAATTCAGCCTTTCACTCCGAGGGTGCTGGGTTAAAATCCATGGCGCGGACCTCACTACAAAAGTGCGTTTTAACTTTAAATGTCACTTGCTAACGGTGAAGGAAAACACCGTGAGGAAACCTGCGCACCTTAGAAATTAATAAAAAAGCATTTCTAAGGTTTGTGAAGTCTGCCA
>DWME01002518.1:0-20595 GCA_018244795.1 Parelbella ahira ahira | reverse complement strand
ACATTCAACATTTAGTTTTAAGAAAACATAAAAGTGTAACATATGACCCTAATATATTACTGAAGCGAAGAAAGGATGTTGTGACTCAAATTCCTCAAACAAACGCATTAAAAACATAATTAAAAGGAGGCTCCAGAACCCTTATAATTGTAACTTAAGATTGTAAAGAAATAAAGATTTATTATTATTATTACTTGATTCCAGCCCTAGGATAAATATCAGAAATGTTACAAGTAGGTACCACTAACAATTGACAGGCTTTAAATATCCACATCGGGGACTCGGCTAAGGAGGTGTATACACAGAATTGAAACTTAAATCGGCGATCGGAAAGTTAACGATGTCAGTAAATGCGATGACCTTAATACTGAACAACTTCAGTCACGTAAATACGCGCTCGCCTGTAACCGGTACGGCGTCGCTACCCAATGCGAACCGTTTACCTGCTAAGCGATTATTAATTTGACATAAACATCAAAATGATTCTTCCCCTTCCTGTAATTTGAAACAATTTTCTCCTTATTTATTCGCATGTTTGCTTTCAGAGATTTGATTATTTTTATAAGTTGCGTTGGCGTAGTGAAAGTTAGACTCATTCATGATTGGGGGCAATAAAGTCTGATATCTGTGGGACGCATTGCACGATAGGGATTCATTTCCATGAATAGAATTCTGGAGAGGCACCTACGCAAGACATGCGAAGCGTTCCGATTGGTCGGACGCGTGGGTTCCGTAGGTTTGCAATGGCGTCGTGAAAGTTGATTTGCACGGCTCTCCCCCTACTACAGTGCATAAACTGGGCACAAAGGCGTTCTTGTTACGTTCACTTTCCATCCTTTATTGTCTGATCTAGACAGTTTGTATATCTATTTATGTGATGATTGAAACTTTTAAATTGGCTCGTATACATTTGATAACATTAGTTTGAAATTCTAAATTTGTAAAATTTGTTCAATTTATTTCAATTATGCATATGGCTTATTTTTAGATTGACTTAAATATGGATTTTTTTGATTGGAAAAGAAATAAGGACATCTTTGATATCATATCGCTACTTATCGCTCCCGGAAGGTTCTAGACATTTAAATACTTGGTATATCGGTATCTACTGTAATAATGGTTATCAGAATCTCACATATTTCTGTCAAATCTGATGACAGATAAACGAGAATAACTATTTCTTATCGCCATTATTGTCGCCAGGTACGTTGGTTAACTTTGACAATCACAACAACATCTTACAATAATGATAGGAAATGAAATATAAATAATTATCTAAAGATAATACAGTATTATCGTCGCTGGAACAGTTATGTTATCAGATTATGATACTGACTGATATAGATTGAACTTTTTAATTTTTATGCAAATCAAGATGTATTAATTCTATTTTAATGATCTATAACATCGTGTTACACAATTGCGTAGGAGCTTGGATGTAATTAAAAAACGTATAGTTTTTCTCCTGCCACTACTGTTCTAGGCACGTTGTGTGGGAGTTTTGAATTGTAAGGAACAATGGATTGAGATTGTTTATGCGCAGTGCGCACGTTGCTTTTGCTGGCCACGTGTCGGGAGTCACGTGGTCCGATATGGAAAGGATACGTGCTGGCCAGACTGTCGATATGCCCGTCAGTTTCACTAGTCAGTTTATTATTTTTGGATCGAATGTATCATTTAAACTTATACCATCTGGTCTGGTGACGAATGTATTTGTATAAAGATATATTTTGCATATCACCGCTCATCCATGAACATTCGGTGACGTCTTCGAAAGTGTTTTATTTATTAAAATATTCGTTTTTTATATTTTTTTCCAGGGCTCACTAGTCTGGAGTGTGACATTAGGATGCTCCTGACGATTGTTTCGATATTGATGTGTTCTTGAGAAAAGAATCATATCTATTATAATGATATATTGAAAAATAGTAGGCCGATAAACGAAAATACAAACCGAATTATGTATATTTAGAAAAGTTTTTATGATTTGATATAACAATTATAGTGTAGTCACGATGAGGAAAAATATTTTGATATAGCACTTCTAGACTTATATTTGGATAGTCAATAAATGTTACAACATAAATGTATTGTCCTAAGTGGGTAGGATTTTCCTTTCAAGGCTCAAATTTCCTAGAAATTTGTATTCGAGTGTCGAGCACGCAAGCAAAACGCACTGTATGGTGTCGTTAATTATGAGTAACAGTATTAGACTAAATTGGCTCCATCTAAATTGAAGTATTTTTCCATCTTCTAAATATAGCAATGCCTACCCTCTGATCGTTCACAATGTCGTTTTTCGCAACCACATTCATTCGTTAAACACTTTTCTTCAGAACATTCCAGTCGAAGTGGTCGCTCGGAAGACCTTTGACGCACAGTTTAGCGAAGCAAAATGTTACTTGTATGTTTTCTGAAAAGCGTCCTAATTCATTCGGTCACATTTTGGGAAATGTAAAAAAGAAAGAGGAGCTCTCGGAATCCAATATTTCAACAATTAGCTGTCATGAAATTTTCTCTATTTATTACATGGTATCCGTTGACAAATTAAGGTTTTTATCAAATGTACATTTTATCGCTAGTGTGATTGAAACTGTAATGTGCCGGGTGTATTTGGTGTATTTCCACGCTGGAACTGTCACAATTTGCAACTGTGACGTCAGCATTTGATATTTTCCGCTTTATTGCCATGATTATAAAGAAGTACGTCATTTCGGTTAACTGCAATTTATTTCTGTCTTGTTACTTTATAATAAAAAGTTGTCGAGTTGTATATATAAAATCTGTTATAGTCAACTGTTCTTGTCGTTCTATTGCTGGACATGGGTCGTCTCTCAGAAGGGTAAGCATTAAAGCCGTCAACTTTTATGCTGGCCCAGTACCGGTTGGCAGTCTTCACACGCTATACGGAATTATCAAGGGAAATTAAAGCATGCGAGTTTCCTCCCAATATTTTCCTTCACCGTTATAGCAAGTGACATTGAAAAATAAAAATAATTACAAGTTTGTTGACGACAATCATAAAGTAGTATTTTAAGTGTTAATTTTTAATACCTTGCTTATTATACTTGCGTAAGAGACCCGAACCAATACCAATTTAAATTACTTCTGTTAAGCTTTCAATAATAAAGAAATAAATAGTTATAAAAAGTTGTTTGTTATCTTTGAGGTTGCCAGTAATTTACGTAACTTCCGATGGTTGTGATCAAGATTCAGCAACAATAATTGCTATTTTAAATTCGTATGAAATTTTGAACGAAAAATTTTATTTCTTTGTTCACTCAACAACCTTCAGTGTATTTAAACATTATAGTGAAACATTACAACACGAACATCTACAAACAGATGTTTCAGACAATATCACTTAATGTGCTTTATTACATTCAATTGTCTAGAAAGCAGCTTTGAGGGTAGATCCTTTTATAATCTCAAAACGGAACTACATTCGGCGTTGCGGAATTTATAGCGACGGTATTAAAATATGTTTTACGTTGATTCGATTCATTAAAGTTTTCATTATAAGCTCGCTTAGTTCATTAACGAACATTAAAACCACTTGAATGTCTCACGCCAAAGTTAGTCGGCTGCTGACATTTACCCGTGGTTAAATTGTTGCATTTTGAGACTTTCGTAATCAAGTTTTGCTGCGTGTTATGCACTATCGACACAATATTCGTGCTTCGGACTGCCGAGTGACATATTATATCATTGAAATCTATCATATCGAGTGATATATCATTTTGTACATAAAACGAAGATAAAATCATAGTAATAAAAAAAATCGTAAATAATTATCTAAAATGCTAATGATTTTTAGGTATCTTTAAGAAATTCACAATTTGAGTTTGAGTGTTATCAATGATAGCGTCGGTCTGTCGTGAACGACAAAATTCATCCTCCCTGCTATAATTAGAACGTGACCGCTAGAGGTTGGCTGTTAATAGAATGTTCCCTGACAAAACTCTGTACAAAATGTCTGCTTCATGTAACGTTTTTCTCCTGAATTACCCGCCATTCGGTTAATAGCTACCGCGATACATAATCTGACCTTCGTTTGTTAGTAGCGACAGTCTGATTTATTGTTACAAGTAGCCAATGAGCGTGTAATGATAACTTGTTTAGTCTCGCGTCTACCATAAACACTGTTCATGTTCAAGGTTTAAAGTTTCGCATCTCATCGCTCTGAAAAGTTTAAAACAAGGGGAGAGAGTATGTACCTGAACGAGAGGCATGTGTCGACATGCTAGCATAGTATGTCTGGCGGCGATGACGCCAGCGCCCCCACCACCGCCGCGTGCCTGACGTCGTCATCGCGGCCGCGAACGGCGCGAAGCCGAGGCGGCTCGCCTCACGTTAGTCTTTGCACGACCGCGGCACGGACAGTGTCGACCCGTTGCGATGTAAACGCCCAACCCTTTTCTCTGTCTACAACGACAGCTTCTGTTGCGCGAGCACGCGATCGTATTCATTTGTTTTCTGCATAGAGCGTTTCGTTAATAAGTTTTGTGTTCAATCAACGCTGTGGTATCCGTGACGTCGGATAAAACGTAAGCGCTATCTTTGTAATACAATTAACCCCAGTGTTCTAGTATTAATGACACGTTTTGAACAAATTCTTTAGTGGCGTGCGTGTTTCGAAAGTAGATTTATGAAAATCGTATAGGTACACAATTTTCTGTTATTCTTTTCAATGTACGTGGTGTTGTGGTAAAAGTGCGAGGCGTTGGCATAAATAATGTCAATAGTTTCCATTATTTCGTCATCACTTTTTGTGAGTGCAACAGGTGTTCTGAAAAGTTGCACGATATATGCAGCGGCAACGCGCCCGTCGGGGCCTTGCAATATCTTATCAAAGTATACCAGTATACCTCACTGGAGTAGAAAGCGGTCGGCCGCGTATTTTACCGCTGCCGTTGCTAGCTTATTCACACTGGCACAGTTCTCATTTAGATGTATTTTTAGACAATTCAGGCAATATTGTATGGACATATTTATAAATTACACAATAATAGCCCTGTTTATTACATGAACGACGCGCGTTTCCAAAATATGTATAAACTTTTGCACCTGTTTGTGTGCCAGTCTTGAAACAATTTGGACATTTTAATCGGCCGGTAATTGCTTTGTTGAGTACGAACAGACACGGCTATGGTGTTTTAGATTAGTTAATGTGTGCACTTAACTTAATTAATTTAACGGTTAGTTAGAACCTGGGTGTGGCTTGAACGTTCTAACAGTCAACCTAAATGATGATGAATTAAATAAGTTAGACGATGTATACAACATGTCACCATAGAAGACTCGCTATTTTGGTTGCTATGCTCATTTTTCTGTCTCAGTCCATTTACATTATCTGGTTTCGTCGACCACGTTATGTCATTGCCAATGTCAACGTTTCACGGTCAAATACTAATTGGTAATTAATATATTCATCTCGTTTCGATAACAGCCTTTAATTCTACTTATTACGTTACTATGGGAAATGTATAATATAATATTGGGTCCACAACCACATGTTGTACAAAGGCTATTTACCTTGTAAGGTAACCTAATAGGTATATAGAAATATAACCATAACTTGTTTGATTGAATATCATTGAATGTTTTCTGTTTGGTATAAAATCATTACGTTGATAGCGTCGTTTTTTGCGTATATCTATATTGATTGCGACACAAAATTAATAGATTCACGATCGTTTTGTGTGAAATAATTTCAGCTACGCATATAAGTGGGAAACGGCGTCATGTTCGGCTTTGAAATCGCTAATGAGATATGCAAACAGTGTGTTCCTGAATAGCTTTATCGTGACATTTTCATTTATACTCCTAAGTGTGTTATTGTTATTAGTCGTACTTTTTTCATTCAGCTCACGAACTCCGATATTATTAACGCATAAATTTTTTGACATCATTTTAAACAATCTCGAAAGATACCGACGTGGAATACTAGCAGGTATATGCCGGTGTTCGGATGGGGAACTTTCACAAAAAAATTAGCTGAAAGTTATGGCATATTTGTTACAACGTATGCCAATAGCGCACCAGGTTCGATGCCCGGTCGGGCAGATGTCAAAGCGGTGTTTGAATTTGTTTTCTGTGTGTGGGTGTACGTTTGTGTACTTGGTACGTGCGTCTGTAGCAAGACGCTACATAAATCTATGTATTGTGGAAGTGTGTGGGTGAGGGTTCGATAATTTATTGTTAGATTACAGAATCTTCCAGTTCTATTGTATTCTGCTTTAATGCCGATTGTCACACAACCTGCGGTTCAATCTCGACCAATATTTAAAACTAAAGCAACTCCTACAATATATTAGTGATTTTTCCATCTTTATATTCCTGTAACACGCCAGCTGCAGTACGTTAAAAATAGTTGGTAGTTATATACAGTGAAATGGCTGATTTAAAAAATGTACTTTGTTCGTTGCGGTTGAATATCAAGGTAATGTTCGTTTCCTGGAACTACTGCCGCAATAAAGATTAAGCTATAGTTATTGCCGGTATAGTTATATGACCTTTCAAAGTACGAACTTCAGCAAAAACTACTACTTACTAATAAGTGACAGTAGTCTATGTGCTTTAAAATATATTTCGATAATATTGAGCATGAGTTAGAAGAAGTTAGTTTTTAAGCTCTGTTTAAAGTTTTAACAGTAATTATATAAAACCCGTAGAAAGAACTAGAACAAAAAGTGTGATGTTCGTATAAAAAGACGTAAAATTCATTCCATTAAATTTAAGAATGTTTGAAATTACGCCTTATGCCGATTTAAATTGTACAATTAAACACGTCAGTAGGTAAATTCTCTTGATATTCTTCTACAAGTAATCTGTTGCAATCTGCCCTTTTTTCGGCCTTATCGTTCCTCTGTTAGATACGGGTATCCTCTGAATGAGAGGGTTAAGGCCACAGTCTTCCAAGCTGAACAACTGAGGAGTGTTAGACTTCGTAGAAAAATATTCTTTTTAAACTCGTAAGGTGTGCCGGTTTTTTCACCATTTCTCCTTTCACCGTTAAAACAAGTGATGTTTGATCTTAAAATGCACATTTTGGTAAAGAGACGCAAGGATTTATACCTGGGATCCCCCAGAGGCTGAATTTCAAACCACTAGGCTATCACTTCTTGTTATTCTATTACTGTTGTAATGTTGTACTAAATAGCACAATAAATTCGTATCTTTATTTGTGCATGTATCTGGTACTATCGCTCCAAATATGTAATCGTACTTATATATCGTTATTGAACGATTGTTTTGTTGCCGTTCTCGTTGGCCTTCGTTGTATATGCTTGGGTTGCCACAAGCACGACGTTACATCTACGTATATTCAGAGCACCACTATTTGATGTTCCATTAAATTTACTAACATCCATTGCCAGGCATAGTTATGCTATTGTTAGAACAATAGCATCCGAAGCGACATCGCGTGCCCTTGTACGAACGGCTTGTGAAACAAAATTTATATCTACATTTCCTTATGTTACTATATTTCTAATAGAGTCAATATATTATACATATAACGATTAGGAGATTTCTAAATTTGTCATTACTCGAAAGCTTCTTGGAGATGGTGCTTATAATAATTGGTATTCAAAACGGCTAGACGCTTCGTGAGGGGTGGAACATTGAATGAAATCGTTAGTCTTATACGTCTCTGCACCGTTGTTGCACATGTGCGGGAGTTGGGGTTTATCGACCGTCTAGTCTGGTCGTGGATAACATTTTCTACCATATTGTTATGTTAGAAGTAACCGAAAGCATTTTTAGAACGTTGTTTAGTTTTGCACGTTTCTATAATGCAAACTAGTTCGTGCTCAAGCTACAGTATGGCAGTAATATATTAATATTCAACGGAAAATGGTAATGCATTACTAATTTGTTGTTTTCATAAAAAATATAAGATCTGAAATTTCATTAAAATAATATTCGATGAAATTATCGTCGTATAAGAATGATTTTACGTTATAGTCTATCGTCATTATAGACTAACCCCTATCATGTTGGCTGCTGTCCAAGACTGGAGGGGCGTCACTCCTTGAATAAAAGTATAAGAAAATAAACATGCACAGACTAGTATTTTATTTTTTCCAACTATCGAGATCAATTGAGAAGGAGCTTTTCATTTGCACGCCGACGGTTTGTACCAAGACTGTACCAACAAGCGGATATGTAAACATGACGAAGTGAATCCCACGCTGTAGTTCAGCTGCCAAAATTTGTGGCGTTGTCATTTGAATTCTAGCGACGCGTTCGTGAACTGAACCGTCTTGTTCCATTTACAGATAACCAAAATTAAATATTCTTTTGTACTGGACAGCTCGTGTCGACGGAGTTCCCTCTCCTATATATGCCAGTTTGTTGGCGGACGCGCGACTTATTCTTCGTACTTTTGGCGCCTCGCTCGGTGATTTGCGCGCAATTTATAATGGTTGCTGTGTAAATGTTTTTACTTCTTAAGAGTCTATGTTTTAAATAAAATGTGAAATAAGTGTAGATTAAAAACGATTAATAAACCAGACGATCATCCAATATGATACCTTTCTTATGACTTGTAAACTAAATTTTCGTGCACCTATAAAAATTCAACGAATGTGTTTGCCTTGCTTTACAATTCTGACTCATGATTGTTAGTGTTATCTACTAGCAAACATCTGTATCTTTCACGTAAATATGTATATAAAATCTAAATACAGAAATACCGGTAATGACTAATTAATTAATTATAGTTGTTACGGTGTCGAGAATTCAAATTGAGATCGCAATGTAAACAAGCGGCAAACAGCGGTGAGTAATTAAGCGTTCGTTATTGTTGCAGTTGAGCACCTCTTCTGTGGCGACATTGATGGAGTTCCGCTTGGACAGTGCGGAGTACTGCCAGGCACAACACAAATAAACTCGTGGGCGTTTCATGCGAGCGAAGGAGCACGGCGAGCTAACTGGACCCATGCTGCTGGGCGCGCGCACTGACTTTACGCACCCCGCGCATTGCACTTCATACATCCACCCAGAGGTAATTGTCGTTCTGTTCATTTAAATGTTTATATATGGAACTCATTTAACGCTATTTAGTTGTATATTCAAAAATCACGTTTCGTATTTTGTAACCTCAGGACGATTCGTGTAAACATAATGTTTATCTGAATGCACACAACACAATATAGTTACGTGTTGTTTACCTCTGTGTTATCACATCGATGTGTACACACCGACAACGGGCAGGGATGTTAGCGCGCTAACAAGTGACGCGTTGTTGGCAGTGGATAGCAGTTCGCGAATGTCGCTGCCGCTGGACAGACTCACATGATCGAAACTTCGCCTTATAGTTCGTTTATTTTCAATACTAAATCTATTTTTGGTACCAAACATTTCATTTTACTTCGCACGCGACTTTCTCCTTGACACTCGGGCACGCCCTGATAATGAGACAGCCCGCGAATCGAATCGATCGTTCTCCTGTCGTACGCACGTCATTAATAAGTTTCGTATTTTTGTTTCAGTTACCATAAATTCGGATTATCCCACTGTTAATCGGAGCATATCATTGAGTTGCCGGAGTTGTGGTGGAACGTGTAGACTTATGTTGGTCGCATATTTTTTTTAATTTAATTCCCCAATTCGGTACTTTTGTTTATTTGCTTTTGAATGTGCTCAAGTGGTTGAAAGCGACATCCATGCGGGCGGTTCTAATTATATAATTGGACCTTTTTTAAAGAGAAGCCAAGAAACTGAAGTGTGTTGTGTGGAAATAGAGTATCAATTTGTCTGTTAAAACCTGACGGATCGATACATCTCTCCCTGACGCGTGTGAAGTGACGTTTGCACCTCAGCGGGAACTTGTTTTGGCGCGAGACGCTATCCAACTTCGATACTTGCGAAGAAGCATAAACAGACATCATGAAGCAGAAGGACATCAGGCCGGCGCCGTCTCTCATCGAGTACAAGAACTTGCGCTTCCTCATCACTGACCGACCATCGGACGTCACAATACAATCTTACTTGCAGGTACGCTTCTAAACAGCACTCACCTTATTTATACCTTAAATTCACATAGTACCCATCAGTTTCAAGTTGGAATCGCAAATGAGCCGGGTCACACGCCGTAGCCGCCTTAGTCACGGCTAGCGCGCTTGTGTGAACTCTGCCTAACAATTATTTTTAACATGTTTTTGTTTTGAGAAGGTTTACTCTTATCAAGATTGCAAAAATTATGATTTACTATGACGGTTTTCACTATATTTTTCTTTTGGTATTTTGTTACATGTTAAAAAAAAATTGTGTTATTAACTCATAAATTTCCATAGATACTTCAAGTGTTTCTTTACAAGCAAGCTATACGAACATTTCATTTCTATTTATATTTTCAATTATATTTCGTACCGCATAAATAGTTTTTTATTATCGAGCCGCGTCAGGCTGTGAACTTTACCGATTTATTATGCCCGTATATTATTTTTACCGATTTAGCCATCAATTTATGTTTTTAATATAAATCTGTCTATTTCGATTTGGTTTGAAATGATACACTCTAGAAGAGTCATCGTATATATTATAACTTTAGGTTGTTTAGCCCTATCAATTATATAATGAACAAAAAACTTTATTTTAACTTTTGTGCTCATAAAGTTTAGTGCGTTTCGTGGTTGCGATGAAGACTGGGGAATTTACACAAAAAAGAGCTGTGTTTCTTTATTCACGTCAATTTATTTGCGGTGGTTTATTTTCGATTCAACCTCGCATTTAAGCAGACTGGACTCTTTTCGAACTGCGCGATAGGTATTTTTCTTGCATATTTTGTTATTGTATAGTTTTTATAAACATTTGCTTATGCCCATGTTACTAAAAATGAAATTATTCCAAAAAATACCACAATTTAATTACTCAACATTATCAGCAACCTGTCTAGTCAACTGTAGGATATAGGTTTCCAAAAGGTAGGCTGCGTCATACTGCGATTCGCTATCGCCGGGCTTAGTCGCCCCTTGCCACACCCGGGTATCCTGACTAAAGATCTCGGGATATATGTATTTCTTTTCCGCCTCGACGCGGACACAAAATTTAATTGAAGTGATTAAATGATTCTTTACGTGTTGTAAAAATTATCAATGTAAGTAAAACTATACAAAATAAATTACAAACAACGCTTTTTCGCATGTGTTAAGGCTATATGATATACATATATTAACAATATTTCGACTGTTTATCAGAACCCGTCACCTCTTCTGGACTCGACCCCATAAGTTGCGACTATATTTACGATCAATTTAATTAGCTTGGAAATAGCACGCAATGTTTACGCAAAGATGTACGAAAAGTATCATCTGACTTTTTAACCTACGCATTAATTTGAATTGTTAAATTTAATGCAATACCTTGCTTGCTTACTTGCTAATGCTCCTCCTAAGGACGCCACAGTTTGCAATTTAACTAACTACCAATCAAATACAATATTAATATGAAAAATTGATCATTTTCCGCAACAGAACGTTATCCTAAAACCGATTTGTTCGATATCCCAATAATGTGTGAATTCGGTAACACGAGATAATGTGTGGGATATTACGTCGATTACGTTAATAAGCGATATTATCTGTGAACGATACCAGGAAAGACGCATATATTTACTCCCAATTGAGTTCTCGGAAACTCTTTATCAGTAGGTAATTGCCGGCTAATGGGAGTCGCTTTGGCTTTCGACGTCATTATTGAACGACGCCAATTTTATCTTCGAGTTTTCCTGCCTCGTATGTACTGATCACAGGCAAATATTTATTTATACTTATTAAATGTGTTCTCGATAATACCATATTATAGGGTAAAATTCATTTTATTTTCCTTCGGTACTCTGATAGGTCGATTTGGTTTATTTCAGTTTATAAGAGTTTTATTCTATACTTATACAGTATATTGTTGTTCAAATAGCGATGTTAATTTGAATAACATCATATTGATAAATATAACGCGATTTAAATTTTAAAAATAGTACTGTTAGACGTTTTACGTTCCCTTTAAAACTGAAAGTGTTTTATTAGACATTGAACAAGGGAGAGAGCTCAGTTATGATGGTGTGAAGTTAGTTTAATCTTATCTGTAAATTAAATATTATTTATTTATCATACACAGCTAATATTTCTATTTGCACAATATAATATGTGATGTTTACTTATTAACCTGTACAAGATTATTGTCGGAATGTATATATTCGTTGAATGTTCAATACTTCTTTGATTTGTACCTAATATCTTCTACATGGAAAAATTTAATCTACACTTACCTATCCTGACCAAATAGGTCGAGTTGGGTTGAGTCCCCCAAATGGGGGAGTCAAAAGTCGAAATCGACGTGCACATATAAAAAGCGTGACGATTGTAGAAACACGTTAGCTGTGTAATGATAGAGCGAGATATTTGGCTCTCGGTGATCTCTGTCTCTGGTGAACAATATTAAAGTAACTTAATAGGAAAAAATAAAGTAAAATTTCAAGGTAGTTTATAATATTATCGCAGCGAACGTAAACCCTTGCTGGCGCGGTCGCGCTCACGTTCCGACGGGAGACATCTCCGATTCGTCGTTATTTACATTTTCCTTCCATTTTAGGGCGCTCCTTACATTTTATGGTTCTCCGTAATCCGTTGCAGGTTTATGTGTTATAAAATTAATGAAGCACAGTATCATAAGAAAATTTATAAGTAAATATTATTTAGAATTTACTTTCAAGAGTTCATTAAAACCTATTTGTCAGTCGCTTTAATGGCAAATAGCCTAAACTAGAATTTGAAGTTATCTATCATTTTATTATAAAATAAAAATACAAGTGAATAAATTAGTTGTCGATAATTAGAAAACGGATAATTTCGGAGGTTTTTCCGAAGCATTATGACATGGGGTTCTTCAAGAAAAGCGCAAAGAGAGCTCTTCTTCAAAGCCGGCAAAGCATTGGCCACGCCTCGGGCCTTGCAAATGTCCATGAGCGACGGTGACCACTTACCAGCAAGTGGCCCGTCTGCCTATTTAATAGGCTAAATATACAAAAAAAAATCCATTCATTGTACATCATGAAAATGAAGAATTTCTGTTGACGTGATCGATGGTCCCCAGGAGCTGAGGAAGCACAACGTGTGCACGGTGGTGCGCGTGTGCGAGCCGAGCTACGACACGGCTCCGCTCAAGGCAGAAGGCATCGAGGTGCGCGACCTGGCCTACGACGACGGCACCTTCCCGCCCGCCAACGTCGTCGACGACTGGTTCGAAATTCTGCGCGACAAGTAAGCCACTAAAGTCACCCTACTAGTCTATATTTTTGGTACACAGTATTAACGTCAAAGTTAAATTGTGCAAGTATAACATTGATCAGTGTTTTGATTCAACCATCACAGTTAGACACCCGATGAACTATGTGATATATGGTTGCACCTGGTCCGAATGTTGACGTTGAATCACTTGAAAAGGCCAACGAATTAAAATAATAATAAATGCCTTAACTTGGCGAATTACCCGACCAAAATGTCTAAAAACGTAGGTCGGAATCAAGAATAAAATGAAAAGGATGAGTGCAAAATACAGGGCTAATGAGATATGCTTAGAATTTTGGATATTAATTTACGGTTCGGGGGCATATGTCTAGTTTTCCTAATTGTTTGAAGACCACAATGACATGTTCCAAGGTCACCATGACAAGTACAAAAAATTCTAATCCGGAACTAAATGTATATTCAACTTCTTATCTGGCCTCACAGTAAACAATGCAGACAAGTAAATTAAAATTTCGAATGGTGCCTGGTGACATACTTTAAATCGACGTTAATGCGTCTAGTGCAGTAATACTAATTAGCGACATTAGCTGACAACGTTCGCTGATAGCTCTTATCGTGGACTACATTTCAGTTCTTAGATAGCGTTTGATAATAATCGCAGGAATTCAGTGCGTCATTCTGCTGATTATCCTTCTAAACAACCTCGGCTATCTTGATGTATGATAATGAATAAATCGTTGAGCTGCCACGGCGACTGTCCCTGATTCGTATATTTGGTAATTTAATAGGTTTTTTCATATACAATGTAGACACGTTTTTGTCTCACACATTGAAAAAACACAAAGTGTATAGGTAGGTAGACTAGCGTCTAATTAAGCATTTAATTTAATGTTCGCTATATAAATCTGCGCGATTGGGGGATTTCATTCGATACGGCGGTCGATACAATATATCCATCTACGTTATATGCACTACGCAGTGGCTGGCAGCGAATGGATGCGAAAAGCTGAAGATCGAGCTGAGTGGCGTGTTATTAGAGAGGCCTATGTGTAGCAGTGGACGGGAGTAGGCTGATTATGATGATAATGATTGAACTTTGCCTGCCAGGGCACAGAACAAACCGGAGGCGGCGGTGGCGGTGCACTGCGTGGCGGGGCTCGGCCGCGCGCCCGTCATGGTGGCCATCGCGCTCATCGAGCTCGGCATGAAGTACGAGGAGGCAGTCGAAACCATCAGAGAGTATGTACCGCTTAGCTTACTTTATAACCTTTGCTATAGCTTTTGACCGGCTTCGTATTACTTATGGTTGCACATTACAATCGAAATGTAATCAATGCTTAGAACACGATAATATATAAGTAATAACAATGGTCAATATTGGCGGATATATTTTAAATGTTATATTATTATTCGCTCGTTTCAAAGGTGACTGAAAGATATAGGTAGAATGGACTCTTTAAATTATTGCATCATTACTGGTCACTTTTTCGAGGCAAATCTAAGACTTCATATTGATTCCTTCTTTATTTGTATGAAATTCTTTATAACGGATATACGTTAGGCTGCAAATGTGGAGTTTCTAGTTTAGTTTTGTGTTTTTGCAACCGTTGTATGTCATGAAACATGGAAGTGTTGTTTCTGTCTTAGTATTGTAGGGTCACCTTAGAATAAAAAAATTTTTTAAGATGTGCGAAGTCTGCCAACCCACACTTGGCCAGTGTAGCAGCCTACAGCCTTAACCCTCTCAATATGAGAGGAGACCCATATCCCAACAGTGGAATGATAAATGGGTCGATTACAATGGCATACAAAAAGTTTTCTGTACACCGGACGCGACCTATCTACGGGCATGTTTTTCGACCCGCTGAATGAAATGAAATGAAAATTGCAAAAAACCGTGAGAAATAGCAAAAATTTGATGTATTAGTAATAAAAATAACTTGTGGATCCAGGGCAAGCATAATTTTCATATATTTTTAACCGTTGAATACTAATTTCAAATATACTTAAATCATTAGCCGTTTTGAATCTAAGAAAATTGTAAAAAATTTACGTATTTACTATACTTACGTAAAAACTTTTTTTTTTTATGTGCCGGTGTTATTATTGTTATTGTGAGGGTAATAAAATGTTGTCAGTTTTTATTTTAAAATATATTTACTATGAAGGGAATCTTATAAAGTCATACATTTTATAAAATATTGGGCAAAATAATTAGGGTAAGACATTAAAATACGAAACAATTCTATACAGATTTCCGTTAAAACGCATCTGTATGTTTTCGTATATATTTTCAGCTTGGGTTGCAGACGGGCTTTGAACATCAACCGGTGTGCTTGCATCTGCTCGTTTTTAAAAATGGAACGTGTATTTTTAGGTCGGTTCGAGTGTGGGTGTGAGTGTAATGTGGAGTTGGTAATTGCTTGCAGTCAGCGGCGCGGCGCCATCAACGCGAAGCAGCTGTCCTACTTGGAGAAGTACCGGCCGAAGTCGCGTCTCAAGAAGAACGGCCACAAGAACTCGTGCTGCGTGCAGTAGCCCCGCCCCGCCCCGCCCCGCCACAGCGACAACAGCGACAACAGCGAATGTAGCTCTGCTTTCACACACACACTTACACAGGGGAGCATAGACAACATCTTGTAATTCTTTCCTTTTTGTAAAAGTAGCGCGTCGTCTTTTTGACGACATTCAATTTTTTAATTTCCGGGGGTTGTAACCGAATTCCGCCGAACCCACAGAGGAGCCTCGAGCCGCACATTCCCGTTCCGCTAGTCCACGAGCCGACCGAGAATTTGGTTATGATCTCAGTTCCTCTACTACCGTCTTGGACATATATTTCAAATTTTTTATGAGATTTAATCGACAGCCTTATTGTAAGCCCACGTTTGTATGTCAAAGTGAAGGTGTATAACGACCCTCGTGCTGTATCGTGTATTAGTGGGTTACGTTACTAGAAATGAGCCACTATTTGTGTTCATAGGTGAAACAGTTACTTGGGTACTTACATGCCTTAAAACATAATAAATCCGATATCCATAATATGATGATTTAAGCTCAGTGTGAGCGGGTTACACTTGATTTCTTTCAATTCTTCATATTCCTTTGTGTGGTGAAATTAAAATAGATATTACCTAATTATTATGTTTTCTTAGTAGACCTATTATTCGTTGATAATAAATTGAGACATAATAGAGGAAATCTAAATGTTTTATATGTTTTCCAAGACAATTTATATGTTATTGACGAAAAATATTATATGCTTTTGTGACATAACGAGGAATCCAATGTTAGTATTAATAACGCTGTCTGCAAATAACTTAACACAAAATGAACAACAGTTAACTAGATACATTTGAACATCTGGTTTAATGCAATATACCTGTAAACAATTATAATAAAACTCGACTCAGTAAATGTTCCAATGAGAAAATAGCTCTTTGATATTATTTTTCTATTTCTAATTTTATGAAGATAATCAAAGTATATGATTGTGTAACCATGGAACAGTCACATTCATAAATAAAAATATTTATAAGCAAAATGATCTTTTATTTCTCAAATAATCGACTCAACCATGCGTGCTCATTTAAAATTCACGGCAAACAATATTATTATTACAATTGAGTAGCTTTTTATAACAAAAGCCTTTACAAAATACGGTATGGACTTAAGTCAGGTAGAGATTGAGTCTACTATTAGTCGAGGCCAAAAGGAAAACCATATAATATTATAACAAAAATATTTTATTCAAGGTACAGTTTGTTAGACTACAATAATTACAAATCCTTAAAAAAATATAATATTGTTTCAAACCCGCCACCAAAAAGGGTACCTACATGAATTACAATTTAAGAACGTGCAAAGTTTAACGGGCAATAAACTTGAATAATTGTTTTTTATCGTTTAAAAGCGGATGATGATGTCATCAGCTTACAGCCATAACAAGGACATTCCACAATTAAATACTGTTAAAATTACACACTGAAATGAACGTAATGTGTTCCTATACTATTGATATGTTTCCAAAAATTTTTGTTAATTATTATTTTGAAACAGACTAGATCTTGATTTGAAATCACAATATCAAGGCAACATAATTAAGCATTGTTTTCAATATATCAATACCAGTATAGGTAAGAGTATGGGTAAAAAATATATACATGTCTATATAACGGCATGACAGGGCGTAATTATATTAATAGCTATATTTCAATTATAATCAGAAATTAAATGATTAATAAATATGTTTGTAACAATTTATATGATAACGTTTTCCGAAACTACGCTAAACATCTGGCCTACAAAGTTCCCTTGTGAATAAAAGAAATTATCTTATTTCTATCAAATTGCTTTTAAGCGCACATTAAAGTTCGCCAAATAGCGTTATAAACAAATCCGTAAAAAATATTCGAATTGACTTCACTTATTTTCTAGGTAAAACATAAACATGTATAAACAGCTAATATAAACTAACTAAAGCCACGATACTAACCTACCCCGTAGAATCCGTAATCCAAATTGACATTTCGAGTAACTGCATCGTAACACTTGACACATTGCCCCTGTATCTAAAAACTTCTTTGAAGAACACCGCATAGAATTTTTTTTACATTGTGGAGCGGAAGTCGAATCAGACAGGACCCAAAGTACAGTTAATTGACATCTTTCGAACCAGCATAAACTTGATATCGAGTTTATAGTGACCTGTTTTTAGCCGACGACGTTTGTACCTACTATTTATGTAAATCGATACGTCTAGTATCTACACATGTTCTCAAACGCATGTCATCCACGGATCACCACCTACTTTTACTATGAACTGTCCTTCTAAAATTTTAGTTTTCTATATAAAAAATAAATGTATACCTATTAAGAATAA
Source organism: Parelbella ahira ahira (assembly GCA_018244795.1). Classification (NCBI taxonomy): domain Eukaryota; kingdom Metazoa; phylum Arthropoda; class Insecta; order Lepidoptera; family Hesperiidae; genus Parelbella; species Parelbella ahira. Next base: position 2,466 of record DWME01002518.1, on the reverse strand, counting down.
TAAATTGTGAAAAACATAAGTATATAAAATGCTCTCTTGAGGATTTTAATTTGGAATGTCACGAAAAAATTGTTTTTTTCTTTTTTTATATTTATATTCTTATATCAACCCTTGAGACCACCTTCCAATTTTTTGTAGGCTTTCTACCGAGCACACGACTCGTCCAACGCCTACAAGGTGTCGCTATTGTTCAGTTTGACTAACGACTGTTATAGTGACATCTAGTGAAGCGAAATTTAATTCAACATCGTTTCACCTGTCCGTCAAAGAAATTTCAAATCCCAGTATCGTGCCAAATATGATGATAACAAATTTAGCGACATTCAACTTCGTTACTTTTCGACAGATGGCGTTACTAATATTGACACATTTCAAACCAATGGTCTAAAAATATAATTAAAAAAAAACGAAGGCACTAAGAGCAGATAATTAGCGCTGGTATCGGGTAACATTTAGCAACCGGCGATAGCTACATCGTTCTAGACATTGTGCAAGTGTTTCAAGTATGTTTACAATCTGGAATCGCCGCGGTTGAGGTCAGTTGTTAGCGGGGTAGCGCGCCACGAAGGCGGGCACGTCGAACTTGCGCTTGCAGCCCTGGTAGGTCATGTAGCGCACCTTGCCGAACACGGCTCGCTCCGCCCAGCCCTGGTCGTGCACGCCACAGATCGACCACATGCAGCCTGACGACACCACTACTTACACATTTGTCTATACACCTGACAGTCGTCATTTTAACATAGGTATATACGATTGCTACGCTTCAACATACCCATCTGTTAAAGATTCACATACACGTGACGCACGCGTATTTCTATCTCTAAGAAAGATATTTGAAAGTCAAGTCTGCCTATCACTGTTCGTTAAATTTAAAATAACCATACAATAGATACGTTATTTTGACTACTCAACTAGAATCCTATATAGTTTCAGCCGCCGTTTAAAATGTCCCGGTATAAAACGGTTGAAACAGGTTATCGTTGGTCATAGCATAGTTTTGTCCATAAATAATTTAATATCTAATGTAGGAACTAAAATAATAAATAATAGTTATTCTACGATAAATAAATTACTGTTTTGGTTTAAAATTGAGTTCCGATCAATCTCTAAGTATGACCTATTCCAAAATCAATAACTCAGGTTTGATCAATCAAGGAACAAGGATCAAGGGTACGCGACTTTTAAGAGGAAACATTTCCTTACCGACATAGCCATTCGGATCGCGTCCATCGACGCTGTAGTGATCGTTCAGATATATCGCATACTTGAGCGCATCCTCGGGACTCGGTGTCCATTCTAGAATCTTTTTGCACCAGTACATGCGCAGAAACCCGTGCATCTTTCCCTCCTTGACGAGCTGGATCTGAGCCGCGTTCCACAGGTCGTCGTGTGTCTGCGACTTTGACAATTGTTCCAGCGAGTATATGTGTGATCTTTTATCTTTTCTGCAAATGTTACGACACATGAATATTAGCAACTCCTTCATTTTAACAATCTCCAATCCTTAGGAGTACGAGGGAAAGGAGGAGGAGGACGGGTACTAAATAAACATGTTATCCGACATCCACAGCAATATTATGGAAAAGTAGTATTATGCAAGACTTGCCTGTGCATGTCCTAACTCATAACAATTGGAACACTAGGAATACTATACAATCTTATTATGACTTGATAAAAGCTAGGCTAGCTGAGAACAATCTTACTTTAAGAAGAAGTAAGTAACAACTCTTTCTTGTACTAATTTACAGAATCATTCAAACCATACTGTTGCCTACTTATTTGCTATTCAGTTACCATGAATAAAAAAAAGTTCTAGGGAAATTAATCACATCCAATTCAGAGCCAGCAATTGATCGTTACAATGTATCAGATGTGCGATTACGCGTACAATTGAAGGTCAACACAATATTTACAGTTTAAAAGCTGTGAGATAAACTTGCCGATGGGCAATTGCTGGTAATGAGTTCTCTGATTCATGCAATGTGATGTAAACATTGAATGAGGTGTATTGAGCAGAAGCTCCTGACTCACGTTATCATTGCGTTATTTAAATAATAAATAACCAATTTAGTACATTTAAAAAAAAATGGTTAAGTGAAACAAAAAGTTGTTATACACAATGTGGATGACAGAATTTAGGAAAGAAATAAATAAAAGGCTTCAAGATATACATATAAGTGGACATAACATATTTAAATATTGGTAGATGAATAAAAAAATGATAACAAATTGAATTTAGGTAAACTTTAAATCTTGAAATTAGGTACTTTAAAATATTTTAATCAAACATGTATTTAAAGAAACGAACTTCTTGTAGTCTACTTACATAGATTATGTACAATATAAGAATATGAAGAGAAATAACACATAAAAAAGAATAATAAAAATAATAATCGTCCCATTTGTCATTCCACTGTTGAAATATGGGTCTCCTCTTAAATTGAGGGTTAAGGCCATAGTCTGCCA
>DWME01002517.1:0-20596 GCA_018244795.1 Parelbella ahira ahira | reverse complement strand
AACCCGCACTTGGCCAGCGTGGCAGACTATGGCCTTAACTCTCTCAATATGAGAGGAGACCCATATTCCAACAGTGGGACGACAAGTGGGTCGATTATTATTATATTTTATTTAATAAACGACTTGTAAATTAGTAAACTGTTAATAAATATATGTTATTACAATAAATTTCCTCAACATCGAGTTGTCACTTGATATTGAGGCAATTGTTTTTGTAACAACCAGTTCTGAAACAAATACTAAGAAATAATTTCAACTTTTTTTATTTGGAGTACGTATGTGTTTTGTAGTTATCAAATCAGTTGAGTCGTAAAGGAAGTAATGTTGTTTCGATGTAAATTTCAGTTATTGTTTGATTTTACAGGTTTTCTGTTAGTTGTTAATCTTTTTTTGCGTCGACTTACGGGAACTTACCGTCCACATTTGCTTATTAGAAATGTGAAAGTGACGAGGACGCGTTCGGAACTGGTTATCAATTTCCTAATTTACATACAGCTACTACTAAAACTCATTTATCTGGAAATTTAAATACATTTCCATTTTATTAAAAAGCAAAACTGTGTGTATATGTTTGGTATTGTACTGTGCATAAATAACTTTGGGATTTGCTCCGGAAGTTAGGAATTAGTTTAAGACCAATTTCTCTAATGTGACCTTTTCTTTATATTCAGTTAAATTCAGCTTTTATTTATTAAGTCCACTGCGCATGTTCAAGCCAATGTTCATGCCATGCCTGCGCATGTTCATCCACACTCATGGTACAGATTTACACATTAATTTCTACTCCTATACATTAACACGGGCAAACAATAGAGACAAAGGTCTTTGACGAGAAGTAACATTTCTTTTCGTTACAGTCACATTGTTAGAGCGAGATGGAGCGATATGCATTCAATGTCACATTCCCGCGCGGCCATTACGTACGGTGACTTATGTTTGAGGCGTTCCAATGTCAAATAGCTGCAGGAAATTGAACCACTTTTTTTAAAAATGTTAGTAACGGAAATGTACATAATATCTTTCTTTCACATCTAAAACCATGAGAACACTGTTTATTGAAATATGAACCTAGTGCTAAAATAAAGTACCAAAACTAAGATAAATTGAAGGGGTATGCAAACCGTGTTCATTTCTTTCAACGTTTTCGTTACAATGACAAAAATATTAAACGCTATAAAGCCGCAACTATGTTTCTTGCTACCATCACTGCCCGCCTATGTAGTATGAAATAACTATTGGAGGGGCGGCTAAAAAGTTTTGAGCCTAAGTACCTTTAGCGCTTTAGGTATATTGCTAATGATTCGCGCAACACACTACTATGTGCGGGTATCTTAGGTAGTATATAAGTCAAGTTTCATGTCATTAGCATCATTAGATACGCTTTTTATATTTGAACCGTAAACGTCACCATGTCTGAATCATCTCCAACAGTGGACTGAGATAGGCTGATCATGATGATGATGATGCTGATGATGAAAGGATAATTGTTTTCTTAACAAGTAAGAATGCCAATGAATAAAATTAATATAAATTGATAAGGGCTTATTAAAAAATAGTCGTATCACAGAATTTATATTTTTAACGAAACATCACGCCTGTGATCCCCGCAGGAATAAGCAGAGGGGTGTAGTACACCCGCACGTTTCACCACTTACGTTAAAGTCCCATGGAATAGGTGGTCAGCCTATTGCCATACACCGGGCACTGATCAAGACTCCGAGTCACTACTAGAAATTATAAATTAGAAAGATCCAATAGTACCCGACCCGGGATTTGAACCTAGGACCTCCCGATCGGCAGTCGCGCTTGAAATAGCTCGACCAACGAGGCAGTTAATTTATATTTAAGTTTATATTTATTTATGTTAATCAAAACGATAAAACAAAGTTCGTTTCGACGCCACCAAAACATTTGTTACCAGTAAGCCAGAGAATTTCTGCATACCATTCGCATAGGCCCTGTGAATTCGAGGTCGTTGACTGCCAATGACTATAGCACATATTCCCACAGGAATGTGAACAACGATATTTTAATTCAAAAATCAATTGTTCCTAGCCCGAAATGGAATAGTATATCCTATCGCCCTTTATACACCTCGTGGACGCGTAGCTCATTACCGAAATGCTATGACTACAATTTGAAGGTATTTTCTGTCAGATTTTATTGCCAATGATGACATAAATTTTTGCAAAAAGCAGTCCAACCGAGGTCTCGAAATCCTCATTTGTGCTCTATTCAGCTCGTCAATAAATATGAAGCGGCACAAGCTATCGTTGCGAAGTATATTGCGGAGTGTGCTATCAGTTACGTAACATTTGACATGGCTATTTTTTCCTGTTCGTCGTTAGCTCGCTGTTGGCGCGCGTTCAAAAAGGAATGAATAGAACCGGTACTCTGCAACTCTCTGTCTTATTATACAAATATTCAGATTTTTCTCAACGATTACCTGCGATATTCAACTCTTTCTATTCACAAAAATAATTCCAATTGTTACAACCGCACCACTGCAATCATGAAACTGCTTTTTACCGTCTCGCCCTCGATCATTTCAGACTTATGTAGCTTCCAACCTTGTCATACTCGGCTATTTTCGGTTGGCATTGTACATTTAAATATTTATATTAATCTGTTCTACATAACGCATACACACGCGTAGAATTTGGAACAAGATACATATCTTGTTCCAAAATTCTCGGCAATTTTGAGTCGATGATGTTTTTTGACTACCCCTGATTGGTTCCACATGTTTATTTTTATTTATTAACAACAATAATAGTGATGAAAACTTGCCAATAACGTGGAAACAATTAGTAGCCGATAGGTAAATATAAGTGTAGTTCAATGGCTCATAATGGCTACAGCCAATTAGAACCTTATCGCCGACTCGACCCACCACATCCACAGTATCGAATGTTGGCCGACGTGTCTCGTATCACTTCCAACTGTACACGGGGAAAGGGATAGTCCGTGGTATTAGGGTTTCAAACCTATTAAAGTAAGTAAGGAAGGTTTTATATATTAAGATAATGAAAAAAGCACTATGAGTACAAAGTTTAAAACCACGTACGAAGTGTCTAGTAGTGGTAACGTAAGGGAACACGCACTGAATTCTGGGTTTATTTATAAGGTATTGTGGTTTGTCAAGACTGCAAATTAAATTATTTTTGCTACAGATAAAAATTCGCAGCGCTGTCCTATTGGTATTATTGTTATTTATCCTATGTTCATGGCTATGGTAAGTTTGTTCCCAGCCCACGCCCCACACGGCAGCGGTGATCGACAGCCGGTGACCAGTTGACACTACTTACTCTAACGTGAATGCAATTCACTTGTTGAATAGGACTAACAAAAAGCTTTGGCACATAAAAATGAATTTTTTATCTAACTTTCTAAAAAATCTTGCTTAAAAATGTTCAAGTATTCTAAACGAAATCGCACATAAAATTTTGCGTCGAGTACATAGAGTATTCGACAGGTATTTTTGTAATGATGGATAATTGTAAGAATTAATATCAATAGCGATATAAGTAAGAAATATTAACTCGGAAGGTGCACCTAGTGTGTCTATCGAGAAAAGTACATATATTTCCTTATATTATATTCATTCGAGAGTAAATAAATTTATACAGCATACAATCGAACAGCGTAACAGATGTGGTGGTATTCCTTACCCACGTCAATAATATTCTAAGTGGACCGGTTCTCGCGCGGACGATCTTAACTATGTCGATCCATTAATTAATATACCTCCTTATGTTGCGTACATTCCGATAAACACTGGTTGTATTTTTTATCCAATATTCAGGAATAATAATAATTTTAGTATTTCCGGAATTTCATCGTAGAAATAAATGTTCGTCTGATCACATAACACAATCTCAGCGTGATGTATGTCGTGCTTCGTCAACGTCAAAGAATATTTCAACGTTATCGAAGCGTGTTTCGATATTTCTTCATTCTGTTGTATATTTCAAAGGTGGCTGCGGAGAAATGCTAGGCCGCCCACTCGTCTCGCCCAGGTGCGTGGGGCTGCGGCCACGTCGTGGCAAGCCTGCGCTATCGTTGCCCAATCCTCTTGTTCCATTAACATCTCGTGCCATTCCGTTCACTTGCCGCACGATTTATTCCCAATTTACTGTAAACACGTGATAAATAATGATGAAAAACGCTATTGCTTAGTGTCTTCAGCTCGCTCTATATGGAATCAATGGCATAGGCTGTTACGTTCAGCGATACTACTACTCGAAATCTATAAATGATGCTCAGAAGCCAATCGTTTTTGCGGCTAACATAACATTTGCATGAAATAGCATTCATTAAAAATAATTCTTGAAATCTTACTGGTCGTCAGTCACATGGGGTCGGGCTACAAGCCATCACACAGTCATACCGCAAGGAACCGATGCCAACATCTTCTATTTCGGGCGCTGTCCTCACGCCCACGCAAATTGCTTACACTCACTCGCTTTTATAATTAGAAAATTGTTGATATTATGTCTATTTTCAATCTTCGGATATTAACTCGAGCACTAATAAAACATGCAAATTCCTCGGCCACTATTCCAAGTTCCAATCAGATGTCAATCCGAGACAACGCGTCAATATGTCTGTCCGCCGACAGCTAATTTTTCATGCTGCTGTATTTCGTTTGAAGTCTTATCTAATGCGAATTACATCACGACGTGTGTCGTTGTCCTTATCACACTCGAGGGTACCGACTGCGATAATCTGTTCAAATTCAAGTTAAGATGACGGCGGCGGGTGCGCCGGGGGGCGACGGCGCCACACCGCTGCACCGGTCCAGAGTGCAAGCAAAGCGGGTCATTCTTACTGCTACTGCGGATGTCATATATTGAACTGCGGATAGACGTGGATCGATTGTAACGTTACATTTAGCAAATGAGAGACGTAAGAGCGATGACGCTGATATAAATTGGCTCCGAATTAGAAACATGAACGCGGATGCACGCAGCGGTCGAGTCGTGACGGTCGTTTTATCGCGCTTCGGTTCCGTTTTACCCTTCACTGTTAATGTTTTGATGTAATTGTATGTGTATATGCCTTATACGAGGTATTTTGTTTAGAATAAACCGTCCTTTCGCTCGATTTAAAATGTGTCAGTAACTTCACGTACTTAGCTTCCATGATGGTATCTTACTTAAGCATGGACAGATCATGTTTGATAACAGGTCATATTGACGGATCAAATTATTATACTCTTTTTACAATAGGACACCCACACGTCTTCAAATATTATGGAGGATGCCATGTAGTCACGATGTTCTCGTCGAGTTAAACGACGGGCTGTTTTGGACAAAGTAATCAATGATTTTCAAAATAATCGACATATACATGGAATTATCGACCAACCTCTTATAGAGCACATATAAATTACAATTCTGATTCATACCTACATAACATATATATGATTTAATTTTTAGTTTATTTCCATTAAATATGTACCAGTCGAGCTACCCTAGGTTCAATTTCATTCGCTAGTAAGTAAAGAAATCGTCTTAACGCTGAATCGTTCTATGTACTTATTTATCTGTTACGCTATAAGGCTCGTCTCATGTTACTATTCCTAATGTAGAAGCAGACTCATCTTTCCATACCTATACAAACATGGAGTCTGTTGTGAATTCATACACAAGGACAGGAAGTGGGGAACACGATATGGCTTCCGGTTGTACCTACTGTTCGTTTATATAAAAATAATTAAAAGGGATTACCTAGAGCCATCTAGTGGTAAGTATGTAAGTCACATGTAGTTTTTTTTGTTTCTATTGTATGGATAAAGTCAGTTCGTTCCGAGTCAAATAAGCAAGCACGTTGTGTTTATTACCTACTTTGTTAACTGCTAGCACTTTATACTATCTATGTGGCTGTAAATATTCGGCATTCCATCTAATAATAGCTTTGATACTGCAGTCTTAAATATGTATAACAGAATGATCGGCATAAAAATTATTTGTGTCGTATTAATAACGGAGCTGAACAGCCATTCACTGGACTGTTGCAAGTATAACATTTTGGTACCACTTTTCACTATAACAAATGACACGGCGCGCACATGCGTCTACATGAGGCGGCAATACTTCGCTCGCATACATTTTAATGTAATATGGCAATCGAAGTAAATTTTGCCGAAACTGAACTCATTTAAACCTTAATAAAACGAAGCAAACGTTAAGTAGTTCGAAATTCAAATAAGGTGAGTGCAGAAGCTATTAGTAAAATCAGTGGCATCGTATCTATTTGTCTGAGGCACATTTCATAAGGGTACAGGCACAGCAGGGCACAAACGAAAGTATACCTGTCTGTGCAAAGTAAAAATATGACAGCTAACTATAAACAATGGCTAATGTTTTGTCGGAGTTGAATCACTAGCGCATCCGCATGTCCGCCGACGCATCGCGTCTACATCTCGACTCGTACTAGGTACGGACACACCGACACTGTTGATCTTCAAAATACAACAGCGCAACAAATGCTTGTGGCACGAGGATAACTCACCGGGCTCCTCGAATGTCTGGAATATCCACTCCAAAGTTCAAGAGGCATATTCCATAGAATTAGCTAAACAAACCTAAAGAGGAACAATGACGAATGGGAAACTTCGACAAACAGTAGGTGCATTACATATGTACATACTGCCTCGTTGGTCGAGTGGTTGCAAAGCGTGACTGCTGATGGATAGACGTCGGGTTCGAATCCTGGGTCGAGTACTATGAGAATTTTTGTAACTTAGATTTTCTAATGTAAAACTTGTGTTTTTACTTAAGAGATAAATGCCAGTCGATGGTTACGTATCGTTATCGTATATAACTTTTCCATATTTCCAGTGCGCTTGCCTCTATTGCAGTGTAGCGCGACTGCAGCCGCGCACGTGGCCGTTCAGCGTGCAACTGTACCACGTCCTAAAATGCTGCATTTGTCGAACATAATTAATCCGTGAGGCATCTGTTAATCGGGACTTCGGTATGTCACCATTGGTTCGCACACACTCGTAATGTAAAGTGACAGGAGCCGATTTCGTACTCAACGGTTGGCAAATAAATGTCTGGCTATATTTCATTGTTAGGCCGATGTATCATCGGAGCGAAACTTAACAATAGATCATTTGAATGCAGTGGCCGGCGTCCAAGTGGTCGGCGGAGCTAGTAGGCGTAGAGGCGCTTCAGTCGGCCGGAGTGCTGTTTACTCAGTGAGAACATAAGCCTCACTAGCTGACGTCAGCTTACCTAATCTCAGAGATGGTAATTATATTTTTGTAATTCGTGTTTACCTTGATAATATTACAGGCGCTGACAACTTCGTAACAGATCGGTATCTACATGGACAGTTTTCTTCACTCGTCTGTAAGGCGGATATGTCATGGGACATCAAAGATATGCATTTCAAAGCTTTGTTTCTCGCCATGTTCATAGAAGCTATGATTTCTCTTTGTTCGAGTCGCCTCTGTTCGTTTCTGCTATTTTCCCTGAACAAAATCTTTGTACTTCACCAGTGCTATGCCATTACTCATCCACGCCTGCCTAGTACATATTGCAGGAGTCTCGGTAACCACACCGTCCGTCAGTTTATCCCGACACTTAAACTCTACCAAGTGAACCATAGACGTGGGCGTCATCGACTGCAGAACTCGCAGCGCCTGCATGCACTCCATTAAAAGACTTAACCAAAAGGTGACAATAGGCTGCACGCTCGCAAATAGCATATTTATGAACCTAAAAGCTAATTTTGTAGACAATTAGAAGACAATGTTTAACATAAACTTTACTCGTATTTACTCGCTTAACTTAGGAAACTTGCTGCACACGGGCCAAGAAAGACTAGAGTATTTCAAAATATCATCACTCCTTGATCGCAGACGTATGCTTGATCTCACGTTTCTTTTTAAATTAGTTAATGCTTATCTTGACACGCCAGAACTGTTCTCTTCTGTAACTTTCTGCTTGCCATCACGTCAGCTACGTGCGTCAAGACATTATAACGTTCTATCGAGTACTCTCAGTAGATCCAATTTGGGGCACAATGCACCACTTAACAGACTCACCAGAGAATTCAATGCACTTACCAAATCAAATAATCTCGATTTATTCGTTGGAAGTTGTAATGTATTTTGGGGAAATATGAGAGAAACACACTGATCACTGGTACACGTTTTAATGGCCGCTGACAAGTGACAACCAACAAACTTTTTAATTAGGCACATATATCACAATTAGGTATATACTCGTATGTATGTTTGTACGTAAATAATTTTATTTTATACTTCAAGTTTCAAACATCTCAAGTCCCCTCGCGATGATCAAATGAAGAAGGTTTTTCGTAATAATAGCGAGCACTCGTAAATTATTTACGGCGACCATAAAACCCCGCTACACTAAGTGTTAACGACTTGCCATATTGCGTCACATTCACTGCAAGTTCTGTAACGCCCACAATAATAATTATTTAACCAAGTAGGCATATTTTTTTTCTAGGAACATGTAACTTCGAAATTTATTAACGCCTAACGCAAAATCATTCGTATATAAATTTGAAAAAAAAATTATATATATATGATACAGAATATGCCTCCATCATTAATTTCAGGTTTGTGAACAATACGGCGAACCGGAATATGTACATATAAAAACAAATTTAATGAATGGCGTCAAATCGACCCCAACAGTAAAAAAAAAATTTAACAAATTAAAAAAGTTCATGACGCGCTGTTAATTATAATTTGTCACTATAATTTTTTTCTAATTTATTTCTAAACATATTATTATTAAGCTTTGAATAAGAAAAACGTAGTTTCCTTGCGCGTTTTTTTTTTATTTTAAATATCTTAATAGTAACATAATTTGTGATAATACGATGTTTCTTCCAGCTCCAAAATCTGCCGCCAGGCGTATGTATACACGTACTCGTGTGTTAATACACGATTATTACCAACAGCACAATGAAGGACTTTGCATAAGAATTGAACAGCTGTGCTCGACCATCTGTGTATCGTCTTATTACCATACGTTTTGTCAGTACCTGACTGTGTATGTTGTACTGGCCATTAATTGGGACGTGAGGATTCGAAGATTAAACGGCTTGAACATAACCGTTTGATGTTCTCAATTTGAATCATTTCAATTTTAGAACGTTTCAAATTTGTGTCGTTTCAATTTTGATATTTTAAATCGTCCTTCAAGACGAAACTTGTCAGGACTGTGATATAAATCACTATGTATGTATATGTACATTATATGAAACGTGCATTCTTCGAATTACATTAACCGCGAAATATATCTACTAAAAGGCGAAAATCTAAAAAATCCACACGAAATGCCAATATTACTTCTTTATACAGTCAGAAAATAACAATAAAGTGTTAATTTATTCCATTCGAAGTAGATAATATCGTCAGTAAGAGTCGTTCAACTTCCTGTCAAAAGTAGTGTCGCCGTGACAAATTCATTACACGATTTATTCATATCTACCAGCCAATGATACAATAACATTTTTATAGCTGTAACTTAAATATAATTCTAATTCCGAATGCCGCGACACGTTCCACGTGTTACCAGTGAAAAGAAGCTATGATAATCCACGGTTGTATTTTATACCTATCTACCCACGTAAATAATAAAAATTCCATTAATGCAACGATTAAACAAGTGTAAAATGTTCGAAACCGTGTATATATATGGGATTGTATATCCCAACCGTAATTACATAATTAACGACTAAGAATTGAATGTGAGAGAAAATAACACCAATTACCGATCATCGGAGTTTCTTCGACGGCCGCTCGCCCCACGAATTAAGTCGAGCTTTTGGCTGCTTTTAGATACATTCTCAACATATTATACCTCTCCTCCATAATACATTTGTTTTCATATTCTTAAGATATACCATATAAAAATAAATAAATAACATAATTTTTTTTTACATTATATTTGTAATACATGCATACAGGTAGACATAACTTTGTGGAAGCGATGGAAGCCGCTTACGTAATAGAAAGTCACAGGTGTTGAAATCGAACCTTGAAACAGCTACGCTGACTATGTTTTGTGATAAAAATAGTTGACAACATAGTAAAGCAATGTATTTTCACATTACTAAAAACAGTCGTTCTCAATGAAATTTCATGACTCGTCGTTGTTGTTTTGCAGCAAGAATAACAGCCGAGTACCTACTTAACAAGAGAGTTAACAGATTAGTGTTAATGTACAACAAAAAGAAAGTGTCGACAGATGGACGCAATCAAGTATACTTAAAGTGCATTTTACTCGCAATTAAGTACATCAAGTGAATGTCCATAAAAATTATATTCCAATTAAAGAATTGGCCTAATTAGAATTATCTTAACGCAATTACAGCTGGGAAGAAATTCTCGGTTGTACGAGCCCAGTTTTTGTGTTGGAAAATGTTTTCACGTTTTATGTCTTAACTCCAAGCTGAGCTACACAATGCTACATAACTCCCGCGAGTGGTGTTGCAAGCGCTAAATATCTTAAAGATATTTTCTTGGCTAATCCTATTCTTAACATAATACATATATTATTATTTGTGAAATGAACTTATGAGAGAGTATTGGAAATATGTAAGTTATCTCTATCTAACAGATAAAATAAATATTATATTCATAACAGTATAGTTGTATATATGTACCTATCCCAGGACAAGGAATCGACTGTTTTAGAATGAAAGTCGCCTCGAAGGTGTATAATTGTGTTTTCGTGTAAATAAAAAATAAAAATCAGGGTATATTATCATAAAAAAAACAACACATAATTCATGTAATAAACATATCGAGCAATGACAGTAATATTAACGGAATATACAAAAATTACGCAGATCAAGAACCGAGATGACAGTAACAGGAATAATTACGTAATTTCGGGCAAAGCAGTTTTTGTTCGACGCACCACGGAAATTGTAACAATTTGAACGTTTGTATTACGAATTTAACATCACCGCAATTCAAACTAATTTTGTTGGGCAACCAATTGTAAAATTTGTTCCATTTAATTTGTACAGATTAAAAAACAAATTGTTCTCATTTTAAAAATTACATCGTCAATTTTATTGTATCTGTAAAAAATAATTATACCCGTGTGTTTTATAAGCTCATTATAGGTAAATATAATCGAAAAATTCCCTTCGATCTCGTAACATTAAACAGAAATCTTTTTTCAATGTGTTCTTCATAATAAAACGACATTATACCACATCCCATGTAACAAGGTCGAGCAATAAATTTTGATGATCCAAAAATTTACGAGCGCCGAACGTCTTACCGAACACAATACAAATCCTTACAACCGTGAACACATTAGAATATTTAAAAAATATATCACTAACATTGTTCTCACATAAATTATTAAGCATGCATACACATCTATGGGAATAACGAGCTAAACAATGGACAAAATCTTAATAAATGATCACATTCAAAATAGGGTCGCAAGACATTTGAATCTCGCGAGCAACCCTTTCACGGCAAACACCTGGCCGTTGGGACCGGAGTCAAAAATTTCTTTTATCGCATTAGCATAATATTTATAATATTGACAATGGGATGTTTTATTCAAAGTAGCTTACGTTCCTGTTGCATAATGCACACGGTAGCTGCGTCATTGTACCGCGAGATAAGGGACTTTCGACAATAGAACATCATGTGACGGCGGTTTGTAAGACGTTTTCGAATTCAAAAGGGCGAACGAGACGACCGTGTACAACGAGTCAATTTGAATTTAATTAAAAGCAATCGATCTTTCGATGATTTTAAACAAACGCGTAAATCATCGCCGAGCGGTATCAACACAGCGACCGAGACAGGATATTTATAAATCCTTGATTAGAATGTGTAAACCATTACTCTCGCTTTGACGCGAAATTTATTACAGCATTCATTGCATTTCAAGATTTGTCCCAACTGTTTTGCAATTCGTTGATAGTCGGTTTAATAATACACGGCCGGCCGGCAACAGAGATAACGTTTGTTATATGCGTCGCGTTTCTGAACTGTGAACGTTTTTTGTTCAAATAGAAATAATAAAACGTCATTATATTACACGATTACTGAACTTAACCCCTGAGTAAAGTATCGGTTGCATCTTCCAAACCACTTTCGATATAATAAAAAACCCTTTTAACCCCCACAATAGATAGCCGGCTTTTGTCTAAAAACCGTCAAATGATACGCATTAGATTTTTTGTCGCTTCGTGAATACATTTAAAACAGGAAGGATGTGAAAGTCGGGGGTATCAAAGACGCCGTATGGTGAAGAAGGGTTAGGGCGTTTGGACCGGGTGTTGGTACAATGAAATAATGGGTGAAACATTGCATTAAGAAATGAATTATTGGGGCCGTTTTAATGCGGTAGCTATCCCATTTGCCTGATTGTTACGTAACCTGCCAAGGAACATTTAATGCTCTTAGGTTAGTTTGGTTAACCGTACCACGTGAGGCATAGTTTAATAAAAGATATACTGTAAATACTTTAAAAGGAAGAAACGGTACAACTTTGCAATTACGCAATAATTGGTACTGACATTATGTAAATCATAAGCGCAGAAAACAAATAACTTTTTAAAATTTATTTACTACTTAACTGTACATTAAACCATGTAATGAATACAAAATAGCCACTCAACCTTAGACTTTCAGTACAAACGAACAACAAGGAGAAATTCCTTTGCGAACGTTCCTATCTAATCAAACTGATAAGTCACTGACGGCTTTTAGTTTAAGTATTATCCCCTCCATCAATCAATTTGTTTATCCAGAACTTTCTCCTTGAAGTAGTTACAGATTATGTATATGTCACCATTGGTAATATAATCGCACGTCGGATATACAGAGAAATATGAGAAATACCAAGTGTCACTTTGACATTTACATTTTTTAAGCATACATATCTCTACAGGCAAATGTTAGGCACACTTGTGCCGTATTTATTGGTGATGTCAAATGACGAACAAAAATTGATCTTGACAAAGACAGTATTTTTTGAAATTGTGAAAATAGGAGATATAAGGGAATATTGTCTATTTTTAAAATTCACATATAATCATCAAAGAGAAGTCAACAAAAACAAGTTTCAAGTTTTCACGTTTCACCAGTTACCAGTGGAAATCAACCAAAACTTTTTTTATTCGTTTTTATGAGTTCGATTTCAAAACAACCAATCTATTTATGAGGAACTTTGTTTATGGGCGTAACATGAAACAAGAAAAAATTAGACAAAGCATCGTCATACAAATACGTACCTACAAGTACATTTTTATGGTATACATTTCTTTAGTTAGCATACATTGTACATCAACAAAACTGAAAAAGGGTATGAATATTGTATGGAAATTATTTTTGTTTTCACATGAAACAAGTCGCGGGTCACAACTCGTATTTTTAAATATATAAAATACTTGAAGTATCGGGCAGGTTAAAAGTGGTTTATCCTTCTCAGATACAAATTAATGGTTATTTAAGTAGCCACTTCAATAACATAAGCATATTTATTTTGTTTTCGACACAGTGCGCGCCTGACATTTCTGAGCAAATGACGTTTTAAAGGACAATGTCACTTCTATAACTTTTGATATACAATGGCAAACAAACATATCTATTTATATCTATAAAGTGCATAGTATTATGAAATTTAATCTCTAGTTAATTTTTTTAGAAAAAAAAATTGGACTCACATAAAAAAATTAAAATGTAAGTCTCACAGATACTTTGAAGGCACAACGCCTAAACCGCGACCGTATAGAGACAAATTTATGTTGGCCTTTTTTGACTACAATATTCATGATCAAAATACGTAGCTTCGATGAAGGCCTACACATTGTTGCCCGGGGATTGAACCCACGCCAGAGGCGCGCGACGTAACTCTCATAACCGTTGGACTAGAGCCAGCGTTTAGAATGTGCTGAAAACTTACTTGGTATGTATCAGAACGATATGACGTAACTCACTTGAAGTATTCGATTTTTTTTCTATTATATGTTTAAACTTACTACTTTGTAATAAATACATTATATAGTTTATGTGTATATGTATGCCTATACGGATTTAATGTAATATTTGTATAAAAAATTATAACATACCTCAACAATAACATGAGACGGTATTACTTGAAATGACGAATCATCTGAAATGGAAAAAAGAAAATTGTTACTTTTCAGAACATAAACATGTAACTAAATAAATTTTTATTTATTTATATAAAATATAAATTATATTTAATAAATTTGAACAATTAATACTGTTCTTGCAACGACAACATTTTGGCAGTCATTAAACACATCGAATGACATTTAATTGGCGCGCTTTTTATCGGCCACAGATACTCAAGCTGCTTGGAATATCAACAGATACTGTAATACGGTACGAATATAGTTTTTAATTCGAAGATTAAACGATATCGTGACTGTACCACTTTGAGCTACTGTTTAGTGGCCTCCAGTTTAATTGCCTTTTAAATTTCTTGTCAGCCGCTAGAAATACGTAAAGCATCCGTTTTACAATTCTCTCCGAGGCGACACTATAACACTTTTGCAAACACATTAAAAATGAAAATTGATAGTACAATATGCGATATCTGTAAAGTATTTTTATTTTGTATCAACTTGTAAGGTTGTACTTTATTAAAAATAATACAATGTAACCGATAAGTAGTACTGATTCAGCGGCTTAATTTATTTTTATTAATAATAAACATATACAAAGCACACGTCATTTAAAACGAAAAAACATTCTGAGCGATGTGCAAAGCATACAGATACATATAATATATTATAACGATAACCAAAAGCAGGTATTTTACGAACTATTCACTATGAAACAATAGCGTAATTATCATACCATTCCAAAACACAGCCATCAATTTGACACTCACAAGTACAACAAAACAACGCCTTAGCATAAATAATCGTACTGCAACATTACTTATTAATATTTTTATCAGGCGGAGGTGTCAACCGATCTCGCTTAGCCATCCGTCTTTGTCTAACTCTGTTTATCGGGCACAGATATCTATGTGTCGGGGCCCATACATTATTTATTTATGCGCAAAATTTGCATCGACTTTCCAGGGTTAACCCGTAGGATGTTCGCGCGTAATCGTGTTGCATGCGTAAACAGCTTGCATTGTTTTTCTCGCATAACTTAAGCGTTTTAGGGTTACGTCAGTTTGTCAATCCGGTTTGGCCCGTTTTTAAAACTTTTGACAGCTGAATTGCAACAGGATTGGAAACTTGAATGTGACTGGTTACAACGCGACTTCTGTTCGTCTGATTCTAGAACTTACTCTTGGTGTAAGATGTTGTACCTACGTTTCTTTTCATTAAGAACTATTTCTACGGGTAGTTATTATTTGTTACTTATATGGGATATCTATCTACGTATACACTGAAGATGGATATGTTAGATAGCAGATACGTCTCACTATAAATTTTGTAACGTGCGTCGTTCCACAAGAGCTGTGTTTATGTTACGAATCTTCGTTTCTTTTTCTCAATAATAATTTTGACCTTACCACGCAACGTCATTAGAAAAACGAGTTACGAACATGTAACTTGTTTTCGTACGGTTTAAAGCTCGTATAGGAATGGCTATGGAAAAAATTGTATATGTGTTCGGTGTTGCTTCACGAATTTTACCTTTATTTGCTCTAAGAAAGATTATGAAATTGTTAATTTCGAGATCATGTGCGTGTACAGCACGTAACACGATCTAACACTAGAGACTCGCGAGCAACACAAAATTGATTAAAAAAAAATTACATATCAAATTGCTATCTTAACTTCGTAGAACGGAACGCAATATCGCCATAGACTAAACTAGTAAATTGATATTCGAACACTGGCCGCTTTTTATTCTCTTTTCCAGGAGAATCTCCCGCGTTACTCTTTTTTTTTTATTTAGAACGAGTTGATTTACGCCACGAATATTTTTTATCAAGCAACCAGTAAAGACCAATATGGGAACTTTAATCATTATGTGATGGTAATAAATTATTTATCACGTCAAAACTCCGAAAGAAATTAATTGCATTTATAGCCAAACCCTCGCAGTACAATAATCTTGCCTTATCTCCGTTTATTTAAAAAAAGAATCAAAAAATTTTAAAAGTAAGAAACACGACTAATATCAATTAAAAAAATAATGAATAGGCGGCTTCGTAAAGAACACTCGAAGATAGATTGGAGGCAAGAATGGGGCATTAAAATACAATGGGTCACAAGTTCGTGTAATAAAAGTGTATGGAAGAGCACTTAATACGATTGTCCTTTTGTATGGTGTGGGCTATGGTTTTCTATACTGTATTGTGTACAAGACAGTAATGAATTGCTTGTCATTTTACGACACCAAACATGTTTTGACACACCATATTGACTTGTTGATACATGGGAAAGTCGAAAGCGTGATAAGTAAGAAACAGTTATCCAAATCTGATTATTTCATTAAAAACCACCTTATTATGAGCTCTATCTATTCTTATAATACCTTTATAATAATAAACACTCCAGCTGTTGTATTTATAACAACCCATGTTCCCAACATCAAAAAACATAGGATGCATGAATTAATTATGGAGATTGCCGTACATTAAAATTTTACGGTGATTTTTCTTGTCATCCAAAATGGTATGAAATGTTTATTTATTTTAATTATATTATTATGTTCGCCTTGTTGAGGCGAGCCTGTTCTATTCCGGGCGGTGACCGAACATGAGTCACGAGAACATACATGTTTTTTTCATCTTTCGTGTCTTGTTGATTAAACGTTCATTTGTTCAACGACTTAAACAATTGACCGTGTTTGAATTTGGAAATTGTTCCCTTAACTTCGGCTGCCCTGTTTAACATGAATATATTAATGTCCAAACCATAGACAGCGAGATATACGCGTGTTTTCTTTTTTAATTAGAACTATTCTGGTTATTACTTGACAATAAAAAAATATAATGTAGATACCTACATAAGTATACATTTCTAAAAAAAATATATTTTTTGATGTCATACAATAAAATGCTTAATACAGTGCGAGAAATTTGACATATTCTGATTTCTTAAAATTGCTAATTAAACGTTTTACTATTACCAACTTATTTAAAATTTTGACCACAAAAATAAATAATAACTCATAAGTGAAAAAGACACTAGAACTATTTTAATAAAGTAATAAAATTGACATTGTTTTAATTACCAGAAAACCGATGTTATCATGTAAACAAAGCAAGTGAGAATTCTGAATAATATTAATGGATCATTAAAACAATAAAAAAAGGCGTGAAGAAATGTACACATTTCTAAGCAGTATTGATTACTTACAGATATATGTATGTCAATCCTTTCCGGTGTTCAAAGGGTAGGCAATACCTACATAAACGCACTTACGTTAATAAGGTTTCTTGCAATGAGTTATTAGCCGGCCGACATTGGCCGCTAATTATGAATTCATAAGGAAACCTTACATTCTAATTCTACAAATAAATAGAAATATAAACTGTAAATAGATCATAACATAGATTGAGGAAGCCTGATACAGAAGCGACATTTTCAGAAGGTCAAAGAATAATGCCTAACTTTTATACTCTGTTATAACGAATGCTTTAATACCGGTATAATATCATATGCATATATGCTGGCGGACAATGAGTTACCTACTATATATAATGTAAATTATATCGTTATGCAAGCAGACAGGTCTTCGTATCATACAGTTGTCGCAAATGATAAATGACCATTGAATTATAATTACATAAGTATTATTATTATCAACCGTTTTGCTGTTACACTTTGGTACCATTGTCTTTTGCATACGTATTCCTCCCGGGAGGAGAAGTATTAAAACCAACGTTTTGGTAGATACCTATGCTGAAATTTAAGCTACACTACCGCTGTTTTTAACAAAAAACATAATTTTAAAGAAAATAACATTCCCAGTCGTATTACTGGGCTGAGATTTAGGATCATTTATAACGATGCTAACCAAGTAAACAAAACCTTTTTAATGACCCGGAATTAAATTTGTTAGTACCTAATTATAAAATTAATCATTGGTTGAATCATCACAAACAATAATTAATTTATGATTAAGCATTTTTTTTTATTTCAACATTATTGAGATCGCGAGGTTTTCTTTTATTTTTAATGAACATATTTCGATTGTGATTGTTGCGTGTACGGAATCGACTCATCGGTTAAGTATTTTAACTGTTTTATTTCTACGTGATCATTATTAAGATTAATGAATATTGAATGAATATTGAATTAAATAACCAAATTAATTTTGATACCGATCTTTTATGCACAACAAGCGAATACTTAAGTAAGCATATCTTTAGAATACTTATTACATGTATTGAAAACTTTTCTTCAATTTTAAATGTAGATTCATTTAAAACTTTCGATTAAACCTCGATCGCAAATAGTTTCCAATTTAGAAATAATTCGCACATGCTGAACTCAATTTGCAGAATTTCGTCTGTTATAAGCAATAGTTGATGTTATTTATTTTGACGATACCAGAGCGGTTTTATTTCATATCTCAACTACTGGTTCCTGACTTGAAATAGACGTTGCCAACTCGCTATGTATCCACTGGTATAGTTATACAATAATAATGGACCGCAAAATATCAGTTGTCGAGCGACAATAACACAAATTGACGACTGCAATGTCTCATTAACTGCTCTATGACAATGTTGAGGTCGTTAGCTACTGAATACGGTCATTTTTACGTGGGCTCAACGCACCGTTGGTAATTGGACGCTGTTGGTGTAGCGATAAATTCGGTATTTTGTTACGCTGATTATGTAACGATGTTTTGTGTCAAATTACGTAAAGTTATATTGTCTTTCTACACCAATATCGTGAGCAAACCTGCACACTTTAAACTTCTCTATCATGTTCTCTAAGGCGTGCGATATCTAAACTGCGCTGGAACAACATGGCTAACTATGGCCGTAGTCGTTGTCATTTTTGGAAATCGGTATCGAATAATGGAACGATAAAAGGAATTATGGTTAAGATTATGACGACACGAATCATTAATGATGGTATTGTGTATCTAGTACTGGGTCTAATTAAGAAAACTATGTTATAAACGATTCAGTAATTATAATAGAACTATAAATGGACAACACATGAATATCTACATATTAATAAGTAATCTGTCTTGTTTTACATAATTAGATAAATACCATAAACGGCCCAACTCGGCAACATAAACCAAAGCGCAGTGAGTAATGATAGGCAGAATATCTTATGTTAATAATGTGGCTCCACGGCGCCGTCCTTACTCTATGCCCAAAGGAGGGTTTATCGGAAGAATATTCAACAAACAAGTTGAATTGTGAAAACAAGCTTGTTAATAACAAACCAGTTCTTAAGCACCGTATCTACGACTTAAATTGACGCTAAAGCCTGCCTTCGGTTCACTATGACATTAATACATGTTATTACCACCAAGTCGCTTTGACCACTCTACCATACAAATGCAGGCCATTTTGAGATTATGAAAGCAACGATTGCTAATAACTAACATTCCAGCTGACATGTATGTAGGTATACACTCGTATTGTACGCAATTTATGTACCTATACACTTATTGTTAGTTTAAATTATTGAGTCATAATACTGTGGCATAATAGGCTCGTTAAAAGGCGAAATCGTTTCATTTCTAGACACGTTTGTGTTATTATATCAAGTAACAGTCAAAAGACTTCGACGTTTTTTTAACGTGAATTTTCAACGGGCTACATACATTTAAAGAGAAAACCAATTTTAGTAATATATCTTATGGCAATTTTGCAACAATAAAATTCACCTATTAAAACATAATATTATATACATTTTGTATCTATGCCGATTAAAATATAAACGTAACTGTTAGCATCCAGTTAAGACGGCCGACACGCTAATAGTTATAAAAAGAGTTAAAATCTAATTTCCTTTGGAATGGTCACTGATTTAAATAATGATATTTAATATGTTGTCCAGCGATTGTAATTGCCCCGTATTTTTATGAGCGGACGTCCATTACCGTGCACAATTACATAGCAACCGGCGATCGGATTGTTAGAACCGAATCACATCTGAGAGTTTTTATCTTCCCATTATTCCATTATTTTCAGACGGCACGTGAATATTTTTGTATTATTATACTGAATTTTTAATCGTAGCTGCTCTTGATAGCGAGAAAACGAATTTTTATTCGTTTAATAAGATCTTAATGAGAACTTTGTAGTTTATATCTTAATTTTGTATATGTGAAACGGTTGTTAAATATAGGTACCTACTTCCATTTTTAAATTATACTTTTTTATTTTATACTCTAGAATTAACGTAACATCACGCCTGTGATCCCCGAAGTGGTAGGCAGAGGAGTGTAGTACACTCCCACGTTTCACCAGTTATGTTCAAGACCCATAGAATAGGTGGTGAGCCTATAGCCATACCCCGAGCACAGATCCAGACTCCGAATCATTAGTAACTAAAAATTCTAAATTAGAAAAATCCAATAGTATGCGACCCGGGATTTGAACCCAGGACCTCCCGATCGGCAGTCTCGCTTGCAACCGCTCGAACAACGAGG
>DWME01002516.1:0-20599 GCA_018244795.1 Parelbella ahira ahira | reverse complement strand
ACAATGTACAGGACTGGCTGAAAACCAGCGTTGCACGGGAGCCTAGCCCCGCGTCAGCAAAAGCTGAGCCAGACCCTATTGCAAAAAAAAAAAATATATTTTAAAATTGCCTATTTAATATTGTCATACTATAATCAGAATTATACGATAATGTCGACATCAATGAAGCCCCGTATAACGTGATGCTTGGTTCATGTATACCTAGCATACTCACTTGTACTTTAATATGGGTAGAACGGTATAATAATCGTACTCGACGAATGACAACTCGATCGCCTAGTTGGCAGCACTATCGCCTAGCTGGCAGCGCTGTTGTTTTTCAGAGGGCGTCGCTTACAAATTTCAACTCTTAAATAAACGCCCGTTACTATGTATTTCAAGCGGCGCTTGTTAATATTATTGGACTTAATTGGTGACATTAAAGTTTTGTTAGTGTACGATTGTGACATCTGTACGAATGTGATACAGTTGAGGCAGACATTGTTCAGAGAAATGTTTATATTTTTAATTTTTTTCCTTGTATACATTATTCCGCCAAGTGAATTATTTCATTATTACTTTATTAAAAACGTACCTATTCTACGTTGTCGGCACTTATTGGCTATTAAATATTTCTCACGTACGTAATAACAGAAATTTGCATAACTTTTGTTTTACTTCTAAATGACTTACGATATTGTTTTTATTCGATGTTTATTTTATTCTATTAACGAATATCCGTCCTATTCCAATTATAACACCTAATCAATAATCCTTACTTTTCCATGTCCCTACTATGATTTATTCCAACTTGTAAACCACCAAAATATCATTAGCGTACGTCGCAATTGATGTTATCGTCAAATTCATGGTTTTGTGGTCGTCGGCGAAATTGTTCTGGGTTCTTTTATATTAAAGGCCGCCGTGGTTCAAGGCGAACACATCTTTTCCAAATCATGCGACACTTAACCTTGAAAACAACCACCTTCGTGTAACTGAATATAAGTTTCCAAGGCAACAATTTCAGTTATGATCATAGATGGCGCTTATTGAATAATTCTCGGAAAAAAAGAAAAATTCTTATGTGAGAGGCTACCGTTCGGTCATGATTTCGTCTGAGGCGTATTAGCGTCCTCCTATGGAGGGTTCACCCTTGTACTTCTTAAACGCTTGTACATCATATTATGTATACAAAAGTGTAGACAGTTTATGTATTTGTATATACGTAAAGTGAACTTAGTAAATGCAACCTTGCAGGCTCTATGAACCTAAACGTAATAAATAACAGATACGTTAATCATAAGGACAGTTCGAATTTCTTTAAACTGTCATGCAAAGCGCCCTCTGTGCGAATTATTATGAACTATTCATTTCCTGTCCCTTTGGATGGATGTAGGCGGAGTCAGTCAGCGTTGCTATGACGATACGGGGTAGGGGGTTGCCATGTCTACTGCGCATGTTTGCACCCTCCTCTGCATATTTAGTTTTGCCTGAGTCGGGACTCAGGGACTACGAGCGGCGACACGGCGAAGAGCAACCGTGACATTGGTCTGTGGCAATGGTGCTCGTTCCCTATTGCTGTTTGCATATGGCAAAAGCCAATGAAGGTAAGTCCTATATTAAATTGTACTGTTGACTATTTCTTCATGCGTTCAATTTCATTGTTATTTTTAATTTTACGCTTTCTATTAAAAGGTATTGTTTAGGTTGCCATGTTTGTGCCTTCTACTGTTTCATATTTGTTTTCTATTTGTTTCGTACCTGTTAGTTTCAGTTGCATTTTGACACTAACAAAAGACGAGCTTTTGATTGTAAGAACCTCTTGACAGGCCCCATTGATTTTGCACCTTGAGGCGATCTATCCATTATTGTGTGAAAACCAACTGACCGTCTGTCACGGCTGTTCAACACAAACCCGCAATCTCATATTGCATATTATCTACCGTTTCGCAAGCTACTTCCGCCCCGCTCCAGCCAACCGTTCATGCAGTTCGAGCGTCGTTTCCACTTCAATGAACCGCCAGACCTAACCTCGTGCCGTATCTCCCACCCGCCCCCGACTGGGTACTGTTCACTTCGCCCGTTACTTACGTCCATCGCTTTATCGTTCATTTCTTTATTTACTTTTGAACTCTGTCAGAACTGTTGTCTTTTACCGGAACCTTTTTCTTCTATATTTTTATTGTTTACAAATATTAACTCTATAAATATATTTTTGTTATCGTTTATGAATAAATCCTCTTGAATTAATATTGATTGATATTAACATAGCATAACACTATTGATGACATATTAACATAGGTTATAGCAATGTAACCATGACACCCGAGTTAGGGACAAGTTTTTAAAACTATCACATTTATATCATGGATCGATACCAGTATCGAAGTTCACACCTGTATAAAGTATACACCCAAATTATAACGTAACCTTATTATTATTTGGCCTGAATTAATGTCTATTTATTTAGCACTATTCCAAGTTACGAAAATTTCCATTCTGTTAAATTATCTTTTACTAATGTTTAAATACGTATGCAAAGTTCATTATTCACTACAGTACAACCTTAGGGGTTACGAAGTGCTTTTTTACACTTCTATCACATCTCGAAGTTTCCAGCTTGCTTAGCACTCACACTTGCACTCGCACTTTCTCATTTGTCTCTCTGACTTCTCCATTTCTTTCCTAAACCTAATCTCTCAATTACTCTGTAACAAAGTGATAATTAATTTTCAACTTAGTACCCGTAGCTGTGCACTGTACACGTTAACTAACCTTCATAACGACTTTCTAGTTAGCGTACGGGATGTTACATTATGCAAAATATGCCATTGCGATAAGAGATAATGAAATCGAATGATTAGACGGTAGCTTTAGTGCGTTTACGCGAGCGCTATTTCCAAGTACGTTTCAATTATGTTCTAGAATGTTCTATTCTACCCTAATCCTAGTAGTTCGAATGCGAAGAAACTATTATACTTTTTGTCATACAAACAGCTAAAAATATGTTATATTTTTAATAATCCCAAACGAAAATGTTTTAAAATCAACCTTATAAATTGTTTACAAATAATCTGGTCCGTTGGTCCAGTGTTTAGTAAACATAACTGCTGCGCCGGTAATGGTGGATTCGATTCCCATACAAAATAAATATATGTGGGGTGAGCACAAATACATGTTTAGTATGTGTTTATAAAAGAAGTAACAAGTAAGTTAAATGCATGTTACCTTACAGGCATATACACATGTCAAATTAATTAAACGAAGCTCAATACACGCATCAAACCTGTGATTATATCGGCACACGACAGCCTGATCGATAGCTTGTTTGTAGCGGCCATTTGCAATTTATCCCCCAAATGTCTATAGTCGTCCTATAAAACATGTACCTGTCGCCATTATCTTTGTTTCTTCCTACGCGTGGAAACGGGATAGATGTCGCAAGGGTGAGGTGAGGGGGTCAGGGGGTTAATAAGGTTTGAAGGGTGGCGTCTGTGTACTCAGGACCACTCGCTGTTGAATGATGAATCTCATCAAGTGTAGAACGTGTTATTTGTTTGCCGACGCTATTATAATACAAAATAAAATGACTGCCGCTGTTAAAGGTGAGTAATTTGTTTTTACTCATTTCTTAATGTTTTCCATTGATTAAATATGCTTTAGGGAAGAGATAACACTAAAATTGAATATGGCATGTATCGATCAATAGTTGAATTTAATATTATTTCGGATTTTTCTTGCTGTTGCACATTTTATGATATTGTGAATTAGGAATAAGTAAGGCATATTATTTATGTTGACGATATAAAAAAAAAACTATGATTTAATTTATTTGACTGCCTCGTTGGTTAGTGGTTGCAAACGCGACTGCCGATCGGTATGCCGTGTTCAAATCCCGGGTACTACTGGATTTTTCTAATTTTGAATTTCGAGAAGTGACTCGGAGTCTGCATCTGTGCCCCGAGTATGGCAATAGGATCACCACCTATTAGGTACATAGGACGTAAACGTAACTGGAGAAATGTAGGAGTGTACTACACATCTTTGTCTACCTCTTCGGAGATTACAGGCGTGATGTTACGTTTTTTTTTCGAAGCAGTACGTTAAAGACTGATTGGTTTATTAATTATGTTGTAACGCTAATGGTAACTACGTTATACTGTTTTATATTTACACTTCTGATAAATAACAAATTTCCTAAGTGTATAATCTCGTACACTCCACCGACATCTGTACCTATGTGTATAATTGTACAATTTGTAATTTCCGGTTTCTTTTCGTTAATACGATGCAAATGTCTCAAAACATGTACTTAGTAAGGGTCTTAACGTATGCAGACGGTCCATCTATCTTCACATCATATTAAAGCAATCGATAACGCTACCCGTACACAGTGGCGTTTTATCCTTAAATGGAAAGAGATGGGGATGTCTGCGGTATGTGTTTGCCCATATGGGGTCCATGGGGAGACAGCTGGTTAGGGGTCCGACTGGAATACTGACCGGTGCAAGGGGTGAAATACGGGGGTGCATTGACGCATTGCGCATCCATCCGACTATCGCTATAACAGATAGATGGCGTGGAGGTGGCTTTACACTTCTAGAAAATTCTCGGTCATCCATGTTTTTGAAGTTATCTTTGCTTTCCTTTTAAAGCAGACATGGTTATCGACAAGTGATATACGTTGGTCAGGCGCGAATTTATAGATTTCATAAGCTTTAAAGAACATTTAACTAACTCGCTGGCGCACAAGTTTACTTGGCAATTTTTTTTCTATAGGTACCGTAATACCAAATGATATTTACGCATCTCACTCTTTATAACCGAATATGGGGTGTGGCAGGATAATAACCAAACAACACCACAATAATTTATGTTCATCAATTTATTGAAATTGAACTTAAGGTCCAAAACCTATATACAAAAAAAATATGTTAAAGAAGACGGACGTATTAATCTACAGTAAATAACTTACAAAATATACACGTACATACGTACGAACATAAACGTGCCACATTAGAAGTACATAATCTCAAGTCATTTTAAGACGCCAGATCAATAAATCACCTTATCCACCCCTGTGGCAACGGGTGGAAAAAATTAACCCCATGTCGGTGGTCATGGCAACGGCCGACTCCAGATGAGGGGAGTTCGGTCCGTCTGTTCGGGGAGAAGCGATTCGTGAGCACTGCGCATGTCTGGATAGGTAGGGCGCACGGCGTCTCTGTCTCTGGGGACCGGGCATTAGCTGTCTGCAGTCCGTATCCTAACGACGTCTATATAGTGCTCTGTTCATTGACGGTGTCTTCTATCACCATCAGAGAAAAATGAAGGTGAAATATAAAGGTAAGCTTTACCAATAAATCCTTTATTTTAAAATATAACCAAGTTTTAGGTTTTTAGTTACGAAATAAATGGTGAATTCTGATCCACGACATTAAGTCTGCATACGCCCAGTTTATTGAATTTGACTGCGCAGTTCCAGAATTTTAGCTACTTCTTTTTAATGTTCAGTGATTACAAGTACACCTCATAATCACTTTGTCATCATTATTGTCAGGGCCTCCTAAGCAGCAGGCTGAATTATAAAACATCAAGCTGTCTTTTCCATTATCACATCTCAAAGACAATTTATGGATTTACTTGTTTGTTAAGGGGTTGATAGAAAAATATCTCTTCCAACTATATCTATGCAATCTACTTCACATTATTCGTTGTAAAAGGTATGAGCTGTTGATTTCTATTCACTTGCTTGTATCGTTCCTAAAAAAGAGTGGCTACAGTGTATTTAGGTGTGGAGCGCTATTGATTGCTTGTTTCATTTCATTATTAATATCGTGGGTAGTATGTGGAGATGATGAGGGTGACAGGGTGGGAGGTGGGGGACAGTACTCTGTACTCATTGTACCAATATGAAATATGGGGGCGGTCCACTGGCGGTATTTCAAAGGGTGGCGAGGGTAGATCGCTATAGGGTTTGTATAAAGCACTTGAAAGCAATAAACTATCAGTGAATAAAGAATAATATTTGTGTCGAATAGTTGCAATACCTATGTCGACAGAACTGAAAGAAGAATATCCAAGATTCATCAGTTGCAAATGGAGTGACCGTTGCTTACGATCTTTTTTATTTGATGAGTATTGGCAGTCTTCGAACTTTTCAAACTTCCCAATTCACGTGCAAAGCCGGGGATTAGAGACCTGAGGCCATATGCCATATATGGATCATACTGTTCTCTTTCTTAAACCAATTTAAAAGAGTTATCAAGATATGAACACAAAAAATCTTTTTTGTATCATTCCTCAATAAAGTTTTCTTGTTTTCTTATTTCAAATAGATTTTCATTTACTAAAGTTATAAGTACACTTTTGAATTGGATAAGAGCCTAATAAACTTGCGTATGTGAGCAAAGGGCGGAACGAATGATGTGCATACTTGTTAATTGGGAAGTACCAGGTTGGGAGGTAAAAAGGAATATATATACACCCATCTTTCCGACCATCGAGTTATCCCTATAAAAAATAAGAACAGTGGAGTAACATCCCCTCTCCTCGCCCAACCAGGGGAGCTTACCCCCTCCCACCAGGGGAGCTTACCCCCCACCAGGGGAGCTTAACACCCCCCCACCAGGGGAGCTTAACACCCCCCCACCAGGGGAGCTTAACACCCCCCCACCATGGGAGCTTAACCCCCCTTCGTAATGGTATGGTAGTATGTGGGCAGCTGGGGATTACATTTAAATATGAGATGTGAGGTTTGAGCGGTAGGGAGGTAAAAGTCCGAAGTAACAGAGGTTTATGATATTTTGTTCGCTCGTCTGAACCCGAGATTTTTCTATTTAAAGATATTATGCGTTAGACGTGCTTGTCGTTGATTCATGGTGTCTAGTTAATTTCTAAATAAAGATGCTCGGAATGAGAGACAGGAAAGCGATAAGGGTTGTTATTTTGATAATTATAGAAAATAAATTGATATTAAGAAATGGAGAAAGCGCCATTGATAGCATACATTAATTATAAACTTTATTTTATTTAATAAGTCATCAACATTTTGTTCACGATTACATTTGCTTACTGGATTTCTTACACCCAATTGTCGATTGTTGGTATAGATGTTCTCGGGATAAAAATAAAATTATCCACATTGAAAAAAAAAAAGTAAAACGTAACATCACTCCTGTAATCTCCGAATAAGTAGGCAGAGAAATGTAGCACACTCCCACCACACTGAACGTATAAATTAATTAATCCACAAATATTCTAGAATATGACAAAATGCATGGTATGATTTGTTCTGGGTGACTTATGATCAGAAACAGAATTCCGCACTGTTTGGACCCGTACATCGCTTATTCAAAATCGGCTCAAGGTTTTTTGAGTCAACTCTTAATAAGGAGCTGGATCGATAAATCACCTTATCGGCCCCCATGACAACGGTTAGGGAAAATAAACCTCATCGTCGGTGGTCATGGCAACGGCCGGCTGCGGTGAGGGGAGAGCGGGAGTTCGGGGAGAAGCGATCCCCGAACACTGCGCATGTCTGGATAGGTAGGACGCACGGCGTCTCCGTATCTGGGGACCAGGCATTAGCTGTTTGCAGTCTGTATCTTAAGGACGTTTAAATAGTGCTCTGTTCGTTGGCGGTGTCTCCATTCATAATCGAGAGAAAAATGAAGGCGAAATATGGAGGTAGGTTTTTAAAATATACTCAAACTGTCGATTTTCTTTGTTTACCAAATAGAAAATTATCGTGTCCGATACTAAAACATGGAGCTTTCTAGAAGCGAAGTAAATTCGACTGCGGAGTTTAAAATTTTTAGCTATTTATATTATTTGGTCGATACTCCAAGTAGACTTTATTATCACGTCGTCATCATCATCATCATAGGAGGTTGAATTCTAAATCACGAAAGTGTCATTGCCATATTCACATATCGAACAACATTTATGATTTTTTTTACTTATCAAGGGAACCGCAGGGACAGTACAGAAGATTGGGGGAGTGTTCATTTAAAACTAGATTTAACTTCCTAATAAAATTTTCTAATATATTCAATTGTACTTATTATTTATCATTTGCGATCTGGAAAAGCTGACGTGTTTGCATATATGTACATACTTTATTCACATTTGTGTCGTTTCCAAAGAAGAGCAGGTAGTTAACTGTAACTGAACTGTACTGTAACTGTTATTGATTGCTTGTTTGCTTTCATTATTAATACAATGGATAGATGCTCGTTGGCGGCATTGGGGGTGGGAGGTAAGGAGATGGGGGAGAGTCTGTACCTAATCAATTTGAAAGGTCGGGACGGTCCGCTGACGGTCGTATGAAGGGTGGCGAGGGTAGTTGTATTTATTTATAGATTTATTTAGATACTAATGGATTTTTACATGGCAGAGGAACTTGATGTGAATAATCAGGGATAGCTATACTCGTAATAAAATTGTTCCATTTCGACCTCGACTGGAGCAGGATTCATCCTTTGCAAGTTGAGAGTATTTCGACTTACCTTCATTTTCTCTTATGAGTATTGCCGGTCTGCCAATGTTTCGAACATTTTTAATTCAGATGCAAAGTCGAAGATTGCAGGCTTATGACACACAAGTATATGAGTTTGGTGCATAGTACATGTGTTACAGTGTTGTTTTATTGTTTTCTAATGATTATATGATTATATCGGTGTAACTTAAGTTTTCGGGACGGTCCGATTAGTTTTGGATCTATACGAGATCCTTCATCATGAGCTCCTGCCGATTGCAGCGAGATCGTGGCGGTTCTAATATTTGTACATAATTATTAGTACAATAAGATAAATTATCTTCTCAGCGCGAAAAGAAAAGATCGCTTTGGAGGACAACGGTCCTGTCCAACGTGATTTCATCAAAAGCTCTTTGTCATACAAAGAGATTTACTAGTCATAATGAAATTACCGATTTGAATACTATGTACTTTTTATATACTCGCAGTTGCGGCCTACGTGGCGGATACTACTTGATGGACGCGTGCCGCGGTATCATTGCTCAACTGTATTAGTATTGTGTTATTTGTTTTAATACTGAAGATAAATGGGAGCAGCTCCATTTGATAAATTTTACCTATGTTTTGAAATACATATTTAGGACTAGAAGGTCTTAAAAACAATTTTTATCGAATCATGAAAGAATATTGCAGCGAATGTAACTATAGAAGCAGAATGAAAATTAATGTCTGTTAGCTCGGTTGAGCATTTATTTTTTTATAAATATTGATTATTGAATGTATTGCGGGAGCTTTTTACTTATCTGTAGGCGAAAAGGGGGTTCAAGTTTTACTGCGCATGTTCAATGTGTAGGACGTCTGCCGGGTGTGACCTCGCGATAGGTAATAGGAAGTAGGGGTAGGGGTGGTGTGATGGGAAGCAGTGTTCATCGTCGCGGGGGTAGCTAGCAGAGGATGTTAAAAGGTGGAGATGCTACGATGATTGGGAAATTATATTAGCGGTCCTCGCCTTGGAGTATATTTTAGTCATAAAGTTTCAATTTGTAAAAGATAAATTCCATTTGTAAGAGATAATTCTTAAAAATATAGTTTGATATCAGATAGTTACTTCGGTTTAGTATTTATCTATTAATAGATATTGATTATTGTGTAGGTGGAGGTGGGTTGTTTTTTATCTGATTATGTCGGAGTGGGGGAGGTGGTCGGAATTTGTTCTCCCTGTTCATTGTTTGAGCTGTCTGCCTCTTTTGATTCGGGGGTAGGTAGGTCTGAGGTTAGAGCAGTGAGAAACTAGCAGTGCCCATGGTGACTAAAAAGTTGGGGGTGTTCTGTGGCTGGTGTGAGATGGGACGGTTGCATGGACATGTATGCATAGCGTATGTGCAATAAAGAGTATAACTACCCTGCACGAGGCTGGGTGCGGCCATTAGCAGTCTGCGTTCGCTATTTGGAGGACGTGTGCCGCGGTCTCTTTACTTAACTGTATTAGTAAAACCTTTTTATTGATATCTCGAAGAAATATGGAAGCGATAATATGCGGTAAGTTTTACCTGCATTTTGGAACTGCAAACTATTAACAGAAACAATTCATGAATAATCGAGGAATATATTTCAGCGAATATCACGAAAAAAAGAAATTTAAGTATCATATCGCTTGAGTACTTATTTATATATCCATTATTGATTGAGTTGACGTGAGGGTTTTCAACTGTGTCTGGCCGGGGCGGGGGACCGGTGCGAGGGGCTGTCTGTCTGATCTGAATCTCGGGTCGGTGGTGGGAGGTGGTAGGTGGTAGGTGGTATCTGTATGAGGGTTTGAGTTGTTGGAAATAGCCGACGCTCTTCCTTATTAAGGGGGCAAAGAGGCGATGTTTTATTGTATTAGGTGGAAAGTATCATGACGTTAGGGACAATGATATCCAGGGAGGTTATGTAAAATATTAAATTCAATTTTATATTAGTTTTATTCACCGTCGGTCATGTATGTAAAAGTCGTGTAGCGATTTGATGAAAATTGATAAAAACGATGAAAATTGCTGTGGAAATAGAATAGGGAACGAGTCTAATTATATACTTGGTTGTATAGGGGTTGTCTTCAGTGTCAGGCTCCCCCAATCTGAAGTGTCACGTGCACATTGCGCATGTATAAGATCCGTCTGGTCTGCGAGTGGTGTATGTAGTCATTAGCCGCTATGTTCGAACTATTTATTATCTGTTGTTACTTGGAGGATTATGAGAGCAATTCTGCTTAGTCTTTGTTAGCTAAATATTTATTTATATTTTCCCATTAAGAACAACATATTCAAATTTTTTTTTGTTTAGGTGTATTTGAAATTGTTGGACATAAAACGGATAATGTAATTACTAATAACTGGAAACAATGACTGCCTCGTTTGTCGAGCGGTGGCATGCGCGGTGACTCGGAGTCTGGAATTGTGCCCGGTTTATGGCAATAGGCTCACCACCTATTTATTCCATGAGACTTAAACGTAACTGGTGAAACGTGGGAGTGTACTACACTCCTCTGTCTACTCCTTCGGGGATTACAGGCGTCATGTTGTTTTTTTTTTGGGAAAAAATACCTTTATTCTCACAAAGATGTAACCGGTCATTACGGAGGGTAGAAAGATAAAAATACATGTATGAAGTCCTATCGATCGTACGTTGTGTGTAATTTACGGCTTCAACTTGTACCTTTTTGAAATTCACATTGAGATATTGATTTTGAAACGAAGGACCAGAGGTTCGTGAGTTGCGGGGCGGGAGGGTAGCTGTGTACGGCGCATGTGCGTTATTCAGTATAACTAGCGCCCTCAAAGCTGGGTGCGGCCATTAGCAGTCTGCGTTTGTTACTTAGTGGACGTGTGTTAAGGTGTCTGCTTAGCTATAGTAGTGCCTTTGTTAAAGTACTGAAAAACATGGAATGGAATGGTAAGTTCTTATCTGTATTTTGAAAGGTTTATAATTGGTAATTACTGATATAAAAAGTAAATACTAGCGAATATGACCGTAGAAACGAAACGGAATTAAGTGTCGATTAGTTCGCTCGGGTATTTACTTATTGATACATATTGATTATTTAGTGGGTTGGGTGGGGGTTTTCACCTGTGTGTCTGTGGCCGTGGGGGGAAGGGGTGTGGGATTCATTGCGCATGTTCCACGTGTAAACCACCTGTCTGGTCTGATTTTCGGATCGGTAGGAGGGGGGTAGACGATGTCTGCGGTGATCGGGTGATAAAGTATAGCCGAAAGTCTGGTATTCTCTGTAGTCGGTAGGTGATATGAAGCTGGGCAAGTGACAAGTGAACATTACCATCAATTAGTACCTACCTTTTAAAAATTTGATTTAAATTTTTTTAACAATATTTCTTTGTGTTTAATGACATTGAGTTTTTTTAACAATGTAATATTCTAATTAATCATTCAAAATATACACGACGAAGAATACGCTGCAGAAAAAGATTTCATAAATTCCTTGGAAAATTGTAGTTTGCTTTATCGACAGCAACACATGTCGAAGTTACAAAAGAAAATTAAAATATAGCAAAGCAAATGATCTCGCGAGTGCCAACCAAACTGATTTCTTAGTCATCACATCAGCATTCAGAGCATGTCTACTGTCCATGTCCCCGTTGTGCGATTGACTAAGGGGTATCTAACGCAGCGCTTGCAAACATACGGTCGTTGGACCCGTCTCCAGTTTACTGTTGTTCTTGTTTTAAAGGCTTAAATCTTAAACTCTCTCTATAACAGATGCGTTTTTATTAAACTGAACTTTGATATCTTGTGGCATACTTCGATATTTACAAAAACAAATTTGTTTTTTATTTTAATTAAACATATAAGTTAATATAAGTTTTATTATTTAATTTAAACATATAAGTTAAGCTTTAATATGAAGTCCCTGTAGCTCGGGACCAGAATACGAGCTACGGTATCTCCTGCCTGTCGTAAGAGGCGACTACAAGGAGGCTTCCGGGGTAGTAAGCGGCTAGTTTGAGAGCTGCGAGTTCAAACCATGCAGCAACATTGAGAAGATCTGTATTCGTTAAGTTTATCTCATAGAGTAAATGCAGGTATCAGCTATGCAATAATTAATCAGTGACAAAATTATGAGG
The DNA here is from genome assembly GCA_018244795.1 of Parelbella ahira ahira. Taxonomy (NCBI): domain Eukaryota; kingdom Metazoa; phylum Arthropoda; class Insecta; order Lepidoptera; family Hesperiidae; genus Parelbella; species Parelbella ahira. Next base: position 8,023 of record DWME01002516.1, on the reverse strand, counting down.
GCAACGGAAAACGACAAATATTTATGAGTAATTTAGCACCCAATTTAATTTGCCTTTATATGTATATTTATTTATGCATGTGTGTGTTTGCGTATAAAAGACTTCACTGTTACTTGAAAGTGGCCGGGTTCCGACTGCTCTAAATTTTAACCGATAATTTCGATCAAAACTATTTTATGTACCACATGACCTAATCGCCAGAATACTTATCATGTAATTGTACTTTCGCTTGGTTGATTTAAACTCGTATCACATTCTTGACCGTACTGGGAACGCGTTACGCATCTCTATCGTACATCTTGAAGGACACTGCATCTTGCGCTGCTCATATCCAAATTGGAACGATCGCGATAACTGATGATGATTCATCATTAAAGTATGGGCGATATTTTGTACACGTGATTTTTATGTATTATGTGCCTAAAAAATCCTTGCATTCTCTTTCACTTATGTATAAGAAAATTGCAAACATTGCAATCTGTTGCTGTGTACATTCACTTCAATGCAGTTACCAATTCTTCAAGAGTCTTCCGTACTTTCTAGTGGGAAATTCGTTTGTGAAGCTGGCAACAAAACTTAACTTCATATTATCTAACTTGCACGCTCGAAATATTGGGGAGAATGTCGGTTCCAGTCGATATTCGGATGCACTGAAGCTACTATTTCCACGTAAAGCGATATAACAAATGGTAATTACTAAGCTCATAATTGGTATTCCATAAAAGCTTTCACGAGATCCATGTTGCTGTAAGTCGTGCCAGGGATAGAAGCGCACGCGACTCGTATGCAAATTCCACTATCGTATCGTATGCATCGCGTATTGGCTCGTTATGCGCTTTCTTACGTGTGCTCAGATTATACGCTCTGGTAATGATACGCCGTTGGGCTCGCGCGGTGTACCCATCTACAGGTGATGTCACATCGTACGACAGTGAGTTACATTATTTCATTACGAGTTAAAGGCAACGAATCTTTTGACGTGCCATTGTTGTTTAATTTAAACATAATGCATTTTTAAGTCCGTTTTTTTAAGTTGTGTTTTAATTAGTATTTTCCGTGTTAATAAATATTTGTGGACATTATAAAATGTTACGTACAAGTTAAAGCCGAACGTGTCTGAACGTAAAGTACATTTGCGTGGTAACATTTGGCATGATTTTCACATATTATTTGACACTTCAATCATTGTCTTCATTAAGATTAATTTCAATTAAATTTCAAAGTTGCCTTGACCCACTTTCTAGTCGTTGGTTCATTGGCACAATACGCTGATTTTTTAAGTGTTATTGTTGATTATTGATTTACTTAATTCACACTGTATAGAGAAAATATTTTTTACATACAGTTGTATTTTAAGTCTTTGAATAACATTTTATAGAACCGATATTTTCAATTTCATACTTATGAAATATGCAAAGACCCATAAATTATTATACTTGGTATTTTTTATTTATTGTTAAATATATTTGTTTCGATTTAGCTCTAAATGGTTAAATTTTAATTAAAACATCTTTAACCGAGATGTACAAAATAAAATCCCACTGTATACGGATGGAACGCCGCTCGCACGCACCCTGCAATCAGTCGGTGTCGGCACGCGGCGCACGCGCACGCGCACACTATCGCTTTCGTCTTTCGGATCTTTAATATTATTACTCGCTTTATCATTAATATTGTGTTAAATAACAAAATGTGTTCGTTTTTGTGTACGCCCGTGTCACGATGATTTTGTGTGCGATGAAAATCGGATATCGCTGACTTTGGTGTTAGTGTGTGTGATTGTTGTGTTAAAGAAAGCGTCATGCGGCGATCAGACAAACAATAAGGGTAGTGAGCTACTACAAAAGTGGCCTGGTGGTCCATACATGGATCCTTGACTGTTTTTGTTCAGACAGTTTTCATCGCTACCCACGCACCGTCGTGTGTCAGTTGCATCAATAACCGAAGTTATAGCTTCAATGCCGACAAATTAAATGGTATTTTTTTTTAAAACACTTAGTTTACAATGATAATATACCCATACATTTATATTTCGTCAAAACTTAATTTTATTTGAATTTTTCAATACTTCAAACGCGATTGTATAGTAGGTACACATTAATAGGACGTTTTTATATTTCATGAAGCGGGTAGTAAACGAGCAGACTACGATCCGCACCGTAACTACAAAAAAATTAAAGATAGGACTATTAACGGCAATTGTTGTTAATTTAACTAGTGTGTCATTAATACATTTATATGAATAAGTCCAGATATATTTAACACTGTAAATTTTTTACTCTAACTATATATTTTTAAATTTCAAACGGCTTAGACTCAACATAGAATAGTGGAACATAGCTATAAAGCACAGTGCCAGGTTTTTAAATTTCACCTCTAAACCGTTCGTAATATAAAGTGGTCGGGCCAACGTGTATATGTGTAAAGTCGATATAAAAACTCGAGCAGTAAAAATTAGCCGACGGTTACTCTATATTTTAATTTTTAATTATTCCTTTTAATTATTCGTTTTATATGTAAAACAAAAAAAAAATATTTTAATCTGTAAGCATTGAATAAAACGCAATGCAGTTAAGTATAACTTTATACCTAACGCAACATTACTTACGTTTTCAATTTAAACTAAATCTCCCGCTGTAAATCATTTGAAATGTTAAAATAGACTCTGGAAACTTTCTAAAGCTTTTTAAACACGATCAAAATATGCTCTGTTCTCCGAGCCAGTCCGATTGCACGGACCCTTAGTCGTCCCGTACACTGACCGTGCCTCGAGTAACGCGTTTCCGACACGGAATAGCACTTTGTGCGTTTCATAAAGAGAAACGCACGAATCGACAGCCGACATTTTTCCGACGAGGAAATACACTTTTGTATGGAGATATTCCCGTGCGGGTTCGCTGCCGGATGTTTACTGTTCAATATTGTATGAACCGATGATAAGAGAGTTGAAATTTCAACCCTAAAACTATGCTAGTACAGTCGGAATTCCCTTGAAACTGAATCATCGGGTCCACTTTGGGTATGAAAACTTCAGTGGTTTGTTTGCTTGTCGGTTGTCGAGTTAATTTTAGTTTGGGGTTATTACGTTGGGTGAAGTATTTTTGGCTCGTTCAAATATGATATAATTATGTGATTTACAGTTCGTGTTGTGCAAATATGTACATATTATGTCAATACTTAACTACAGTAACTGTAATGAAACGTAACATGGTGTATGGTAGGAGTGTAATACAGACTGCCTACCCCTTGGCAGAAATACAGGCGTCGTGTTATATTGTTATTAGTATTATAAATATTTCGCTTGTATAGTTAATTCCTAGAACCGCGTTACAGTGCAATCAAGTTGAACACATCGTTCTCATATTCCCATACGCAAGCGAGCCCAGTTTGATATACTTGTGTGTAATAACAGACAATATGAGAAAATAATACTTAAATTAGTAACGTTCGTTGAATAGTAATTTACAACAGGTAACGATGGTATGTTTGACGGAGCCATTGGTTCAGTGGTTAGTGGAACTGATTTCTCAGCCAGAGGTAATGTGTTTGATTCCCACGCAGGACAAGTATTTATCTGAGGAGCACAATTATATATATATTCCGTGTTTTGATATTAAAAATTAGCTATGTATGCATGTGTTTTTGTTTAATGTGTGGTGTAGTGTAGTAATGTACTTTGTCAACCTTCTGGTTACCGTTATAACCGACCTCTCGCGGCTCTTTGGAATCAGCGAGCCGCTTTTGGACATATCCTAAGATATTATTATTAATATGATTGTGCTTATCTTCATGACAACTTAACTAAGTCCCATTTGCGTCCCCTGAGCGAATTCTCTTTCGCAACTCACGTCGCCCACGCCGATTGTCTCTGTCACTTGTATTCGTATATTAATAGGTTCGTTCGGATATGAACGTGAGTCACAGTACATTTTTACTTTCTAACCAAAAATACATGGAGTAATAATGTATATATAATGTTAAATATAAATATCAGTATAGGAAAAACACGGGTCACGGGTCTCCAAAGTACACTACTACACTTCTTGCAGTCCAAACACAGTAGTCTACTCTAGTCCAGTCTAGTCTTTTCGAAGATAATGTCCCTTTATATTCCGTATTATATCGTCGCACCAGGTCTCCTACGTGGTGTGGAGCGCCGAATATCTATATTGTCACGGATCTGATGTACTCCTTCTTCCTTGTTCTTCTTCTTCATATATATAGTTATATTCATGATATAATTTAATTAAACCTAATCTAAAGCAGACTTAGCGTCAATAAGGTTATCTCTTAACACGCGTGCACGCTATTGTTAAAACGCAAATGCAACAACTTGCAGTACAATTGCTTATCACGACCTTGACCTACGAAGCTGATGCTCGCACGATCGCTCGCTCTCCACCGCGCGTCGTGACGCGTCGGTGTAACGACCGGTGAGAGCGTGTAATTACTAGCGCACAGCGTAATGAGATCTACGCATGCGTGCGCCGAACTTTTGAAGTTATTCTCCATCTCCACACATTCTCCAAGTCCAAACAGCTGCGGTTATTCGTACCGCCACCGAATGTATCACTTGAGATGCTTATTCGTTCGTTATAATATTTAATCATTTTGATAATACTAATACAGTTTATGTCCTACAACGTCAATCGTTTTTATTAAAATCAATCTTGTATTGATCACAATATATTTCTTATAATACATAGGTATATCACGCCAGGTCCCGTTCGGTGTATTCAGAGAGAAGTGCTTCTTCTATATTCATTAATACATCACTCACTTTATACACGCGCACTGATTTCTATTTTACAATATTGTTCTAAATGCTTGATAACTGAGCTGAGCTTAGTGGCGTGCTATTGGAGAGGCCTATGTCCAGTAATGAATAATAGCGGACTGAGAATGTGTGTGTCTATTTGTGTGTCTCTGTGTGTGTGTGTGTGCTTACTATCTACAGTCTATTCTAAATGGTACCGAACAAAAATATTTGATGGCACAAAACTTGCACGCGTCTCTGTCGCACGATCGAGTTGGACTACAAGCGCGAACGAGAAGCGGCGAGCGCGCATTTTCCCGGCAAATGAAGCGTGGCCAGACCACAGATTGACCGCAGGGAATGGAGGCAGCGAGTGACAGAATGGCGGCGACTCAGTAGTAGAGAGTCGCGCGGACCGGCAACACGCGTGCAGCCTCCGCACGCAGCGCGCTAATCACCAACGTAGTGACGGACGCGGACGCGGTAAATACCTGTGACCGACGTGGGACTTACGGCCGACGCGACGCGCAAAAAATATCGCACGGCCAACACCGGCGCTGACGCAACGGACGGGGAATATACTACATGAGTAAAGCCTCTCAGCTGATATTGACAGTACCTGCGTATCCGCACGTGAACCCACCAGCGGCGGTTCTCGGAATGATAGAAACATTTTGGACTGTACCCAAGCAGGCTCAGCTATAGTGACTCATATAAAATGACGAAAGTAAAGTTGAAACACAATTCTTCGAGGCCCGCTCTGGCGATTCGTTGTAAACATTGAGTTGAGGAAGGAACTATGAAATAATCGTGCTCACATATATATGTACATGTTAGTGTTAAAGACGTATGGAGTGTGCGTAAAACTTTGTTGATAAATCTTTTCAAACAAATAATAAAGAAAGATTTTAAATACCATCCTACAGGCAACTTATTTGAATTATTTAATCCAAAGATCTCCAACAAGACTGTCATCACCTCATACAAATAAATACATATCTAATATATTTCTAAGTAACACAAAGTGACAGTTCGTTAAACAATAAAGAGGAAAATTTATTGGAATTGCGCCAAGTCTGTATATTTGTGGTGTGTCATAAACATTTAAAACAATATATTAATCACTTAAGGTCAAAGGACGTGTGACTGGACGGGGAGAAAGTGACAATAAGCGTTAGTCAAATCTGATGAGCGAGCGGTGACCTTGAGCGAGCGATAAATCAGTTTAAGGCCTCTTCACACAGCGTGTGAGGAGTAGTGACGTAGCGAGTGTGATGCGGCCGTGAAGGATGCACCTGCCGTTCGAGTCGAGGGGCCGGCGGCGCCGCGAGATGACCGACATCGAGCCCTGGTGGTATCAGGCTATCATTGAAGACACTGTCGGGGAGCATCCTGAACTCGGTGAGACTTTAATACACTATAATATATTTTAATACTTCCTACCTACCCCTTAACGTACCTAGCGGAATGATATTAAAATAATTTCCATTATAGAACATATTTTTTTAACATATAGTGATGCAAATAGCTTAAATTAACCAACTTTAACGCCGTTCAATACCAAGAACATGCGCAACTACCCTCGCACTATAACATTAATTTCTTATAATTACATTAATACTATAAATTTAATTCTATATAATAAAATAATGTGATGATATTCTTCTAACCTTGATATGATAAAAATGTATAATAAAAAAAAATTAAGAATAACTTACATATATTATAAATATAAGACTTTCCAAATCAATAACTCCGTTACATACACTAGGACAATTTAATTATCTCTTCATATCGACTTAAATACAGGTACAGTGTCTATATTAAGCGATAAATATCTTTATCATTACAATAAACTAATGGCGTATGTAGTCTCTCAACCCGCGCTTGGTCAACACAGCGTATTATGACATTAACCCTTCATTCTAAGACCAATATACTAACAATTATGATAATAGCTGTCGCTAAATATATTAGACTCAAGTTTTCTCAAGAGCACAGCAGCATTATTTTTTTATAGACACATTTAACATATACTCGTATACGGAACGTAAAGAGTGCTTTCCTTCAAAGGCGGCAACGCATTGGCAACTCCTCGGGTGTTGCAAATGTCCGTAGGACGTGGAATGACTACTTAACATCAGATGGCTCGTCTGCCTGTTTGTTGAGCTATATATAAATATATATATATATTCGTGTAGGGAAGTATACAGATAAATAATTAGAAACGAAGCGGTTCCGTTCCACGTTTCTTATCCAGATGTGAAGTAGAACATCTTGCCGGCGCTTGTGTTCTTGAACACATATAACTTAGTACTCTTCAATCAAGGTTGAATTGGCTCTTACTAGGCATGCGTGCTCCATCTCTGAATGAATTTGCGCTTACCATCAGGCGGGATCGCAGCTGAACGCTAGCCTCCCATATAACAAAAAAATATTCGAAATCATGATAATTTATGTGCTGGCATAACTCGCGTTAGTTTTGGGGATGGTCTGACTAGTTTGGGGCCTATACGAGGTCCTTCATCATGAGCTCCCGCCGACTGCAGCGACGTCCCGGCGGAGACTGTCTCCGCCGGAACCTCGCTGATTCCTATATAATCATGTGTATAACTCATGAGACATAGTTGGAAAACAATTTAAAATCATAATATTCATAATATCATTATAATAATAAATAATGTACGTATATGTATGTAACTATGATAAAGTAGTTTAAACATGTTTTGAAAAATAATTTCACATTTCTTAATTACGCTTGTTGTTAATAAGCTGTAAGTTGGAAACATTTTTTTATTTGTTAGTTATTACCTAACATATTTGCTTTTGAACGCTACAGATGTACACACATATAGAACTGAATAAAAGATTTTAGATCTATATTGCTCTTTTGAGCCTGTTTGTTTTTTTTAATATTTAATAACAACGGTAATAATTTAATCACTGTTATTATTATTATTGTTGACTGACTCGTTGGTCGAGTAGTTGCAAGCGCGACTGTTTATTGAGAGATCCCAAGTTTGATTCCCGTGTAAAGTACGATTGGATTTCTCTAATATTTTCTAGTAGAAATTTCTAACAAAATCTATGATCGGTGAATTGTAATAGGCTTATCATATATTCTATTCTATTGTTGAACGTAAACGTAACTGGTGAACCGTAGGAGTGAACTACACTTGTCTACCTACCCCTTCGGGGATTACAGGAGTGATATGAGATTTTTCTTGGTTTTCAATCAAGCTGATTCTGCTATGGGGTAAGCAGAGA
>DWME01002515.1:0-20604 GCA_018244795.1 Parelbella ahira ahira | reverse complement strand
CAGGGATCGTTTGTACATCTAACAAATGAGAGAGCGAGCGATTAGACACCATCAGATTCCATTCCTCATCGAGCGCAGCCCGCTGCCCGCTCATCGATGTCGGACCGCAAATTGCCCGCCGACTGAATGCGCTGATACATTCTGCGTTAAATTTGCATACATCGCTCTCATAACGATCGCTAACCGGTTGGACGTAACATCACGCTTTCATTTCCCAAAGCGTTTCGCGCGTAGCACTCCCGCGTTTCACCAGTAATGTTACATGTCCCGTGTAATAGGGGTACAGTCAATCGATATACAATAGTTAGCAATATTTAGTCCAGTATATATTTTGTTTTCTGTTTATAGTAAGCAATCGACCCATTTATCATTCGACTGTTGGAATATATATCCGTGGGGAAACATGTCATAGAACTGATCAAGAGAGAAAGAGATAATAATATTAGTATAGAGCTGTTACAATTGTAGCGTGGACTAGATGCAAGCTATAACTGAGATAAAAGTAGCTTTCAAAGCAATTAAAATTTCATTTAGCATATCTAATAAACAAACAAAAACAATGAAATATAATTAATGTTCATTTAACTCGGTTGTAATGTAACATACATACGTCGTATTACTGTGTCACTTGTGCACTCTCCGTACGCGGCTTACATAATTTACACGGTACATGGATAAGCACTCTTATTTTTTAATGGAATAGTATCAATCTTTGTGAGATTGATCGACAAATGAATTCTAAGTTAAGTAATAACTATATGTCCTTTCCTAATATTGTAGCATCGCAACGAATTACATCAAAATCGGCTTCACGAGTTTTACTTTGTCAAATTTAAAAATTACTTTAGTCAAGGAATTCGACGTCGGAGAATACGAATATACATAAAAAAAAAAGTATTTTGTCTCCCAAATTCGATTTAAACATCGTCAGTCTCTTGGTGTCTACTGCTGGACACATAGGCCTCCCCTAATCAGCGCCACTCCATCCGGTCCTGGCCCTTTCGAATCCATCAGCTTCCCAGTGTCTTCTTCAGGTCGTCAGACCACCTGGTAGTAGGGCGATCTTCGCTTCTTTTACCGACATAACATAAACATAACATGACAAATACACTGTATCATACAATAGATGCAATATTTAATCCCATTACAAAGGTAAAGTATTACTCATGGTAACACCCATGGTATTTACCCATGATATTGCCTTTCAAACTTACCCCAATTCACACCCGATCGATCAGTCGCGCCCGTCTGCGCTGCCTACGCCAACGCAATTCGATCCGATAGGAGTGTGTTGGCGTCTACGAGGGGTAACTCCAAAGTGAATTGGATCGATCAATGACAATATAGACGCGACTTTCTGTTTCCGATACGTTTGGTTTTTTTGTGTGTCGACCGGAAATTTTGGATTCAGTGTTGCCAAGAACGTTTATTAATGTACCCGAAGTGCTAATTAAATTATCAAACTTAGCAATATTTTTTATAGAAAATAATTATGTTTTATATAATTACACAATTTATGCGCTATATTTGGTCGAGTGGTTGCAAGCGCGACTGTTGATAGGGAGGTCCTGGGTTCAAATCCCGGGTTGGGTACAAGTGGATACGGCAATAGGCTCACCACCTTTTTCATACGACGTAAACGTAACTGGTGAAACGTGGGAGTGTACTACACTCCTCTGCCTACCTCTTCGGGAACTACAGGCGTGAAATACGTTTATATAAAGTAACTTCTATTTATTATAGATCCTTTAAACCCCAGAACACATATACGGCAATAATTTAATTTAGTGCGCCTTGAAACAGACGTTATTGCACAATTCGCCAAAGAAGCCCGCTGTAAGAGCGCCTGTACACACGCTTTGTTTTTACGACTACTAGTTACGACGCTGTAAATTTCGAACGAGCAGTATTAAGAATTATTCATGCAGATGTATTTATATTAAAATCACTCACGATCTTGTGTATGTATATAGGTTTATGTAAAGTTTAGGTATTATCAATGGCAAATTTTGCGCAAATACACGAAAAGTCAAGGAAAACGTGTGTGTATGACGCGTTGCAATCAGAACTTTTGTTTGAGGGTAATACGATACGTTATCTGACATTCTGTTGATCCAGTTAATTGCTACATATAAGCGTCCTCGCATAGGAATCCCATCGAGTCCTGTCTTGGGGTTGTCGCATCCAGCTTGTCAAGTGCTGCAGGCTGTTTTTTTTATTATTATTATTTTAGCACATACCAGCACTTGCCCACTTGGCGTTGCCTAATAGAAATCAAAAGATTGCAATCCAACGCTAAAATGACTATAAATATAAATATAACTAATGTAATCGACAAAAACCTAAATAAACGAAGGCTCTACGGCGTCTTTGGCGTAGAGTCTACGCAATAGACGGTACAAGGATATGATCGCTTCACAAAAACGTAACACCAACTTGAGTACCACTGAATTAAATTTAAGTATCTACTATACTACAAGCCATGATTTTCCATTGTATCATCATCATCAATCAACTCCGGCCCACTGCTTCTCCACTAACACCCCACTGACCTCCATCTTCGGCTCTACCTACCCAACCGCTCTATTTTATCTGTGGTATACAACAAAAATTAAATCACAACACTACGTTAACCTAAATCAGCGACCGTATGACACCATCACACTAAACAAAGTGAGACGTTTCCGAAAATGTCTACCTAAAAACGATAACGGTTATACCCAACTACCCTCGCGCAATGTTATTTTCTAATAACAGCATAACAAGAGAAGCGTTAAATTGTATTATCGTATCGTGTAAATTGCGTTCATATTACCTTACAAAAGGTGTGTATGGAAGCTCGGCGACGCCTGGAAAGTGATATTGTGTTAGAAATTTCGTTATAGTTTCATTAAAACGATCGGGCGACAGGCGGGTTTTCTCACCCTCATACATTGCTTCAATATATATCTCCTCGTATAGGTTCTCATAGCGTTCTCGGCTGTTATTTACAAGATTATCAATTTCCAAAACAAAGACGTAGGTACGATGTATTAAAGGCCTAATCTTATTTTGGCAAAGACCGTTACTCAGTAATAGGGTTAACTTTTATATGGTGCATTGTAAGAATAAATGAACATTCGTACGTAACCTGTAAATATAAGTAAACATAAAAAAACGTAACATCACGCCTGTGATCCCCAAAAATGTAGGCAGAGGAGTGCAGTACACCCCCACGTTTCACCAGTTACGTTTACGCCTATGGAGATGGGGAGCCTATTGCCATACACCGGGCACAATTCCAGACTCCGAGTCACTACTAGAAATTCTTAATTAGAAAAATCCAATAGTACCCGACCCAGGATTTAAACCCAGGACCACCCGATCGGCAATCACGCTTGCAATCACACGACGAGGTAGCCAAGTGAAAGATGACTTTATTTATTTAATTATTCTTAATTACACCATCAGACACTGAATGGTATAAAAGACTGATTTTAATGTCCACACCATAAAAAAAGTCACTACAAACCAAACAAATGTTATAAATCATATCATTATTGTAATCATTTTTAAATTAAAAGAACTTTCAACAACATAAAGCTTTTATTTGTACATATAATGTATGTTCACCGCAGTCATTCAGTTCACAGAACGTTTTTTAAGGCATTTTTTATTATTTAGACCAAATTATTTTCAGGCAATTTAATATTATTCTCTGAGGTCATATTGTAGAACTTAATAAAACTCGAGATGCTTCGCTATTCACAGTACGGTATTACAAATTTGTTCTTTACATATGAATCTTCAGAAACGTTATTTATTTCTTTTCTCATTATACATATACTCCTAAGTGATCTTATAACGTAATAGAATTGTTCCTAGTCCACCGTATAACACAAAGTGAGTTAACAGTATAATGGCAGAAAAACTTTTGCACTTACGTCAGTTTCCATTCAGTATTAACTAGGTGGAAACTCACATGTTATCCACTAGACCAAGAGTGTTTATTCGACAAGTTGAATGAGGTCGACTAAGTTAAACAAATATCATTTAAAATGCAAATTAAATGTTACTTTTGCGATACTTTTAGGTATTTATCAGAGTACGTGAGTGTCAGTGATTGCAAGTGCAACTCTAGAGGTCCTGGGTTCGAACCCCGGGTCGGGTATTATTGGGTTTTTCGAGCTTGAATTTCCTAGTGTTGGTTGGGAGTCTAGATTTGTGCTCTGTGTATGGCAATAGGGGTCATCGTCTATTCCAAAGTATGACGTAAATGTAAATGGTGAAAAAGAGAATGTAGGTACTACTCTTCCATGCATACCTTTTCAGAAAATACACGCGTGATGCTACGTTCATCGTCTACGACGTTTTTATCTTTCCTCTGTTGGACCAGGTCTTTCAGAGTAATAGTGTTAAGCCACAAGTTTCCATGTTACTCACATACAGGTTGGCAGACCTTACGTAAAAAAATTTAGAATCCTCTAAGCTGTACAGGTTTGTTCACGATGTTTGCCTTCACCTTTACAGCGAGTCATATTTTAATGTCAAAACCGCACACATATTGACATTGGAATAGAAATGAATGAAATGGAAATAAAGGAATGGAATGGAATTGAGAACTGGAAAATAACTATACTGTAGACATTAAAAACTGATCTATAAATTTAAATAAGTCACAAGGTGGCAGAAAAAATATCGTGAGTTATGGTTTACTAAACGTCAAAATCATCCATTGCCATAGATCCAAATTGCAAATAAGCCAAAACAGTATATTACAGCAAACAGTAAATTCACCCACTTGTGTCTTGCCATGGTGATTCAACTCCTCTTCCGAATGAGACAATTGGTGAAAGGAAAACCACAAAGGGTAAGCTTAATATTAAATATTTCAAGGCTTCCAAGTCATTGTGTGCTTCAGTGGTATTGACGAAATTATAAGCTTCCTCTGTCAAAGTAAAAATGAATGACTTACCTCAGGGCAATAGCCAGAGCCAACTTGTTAACATTCACGGCTGATGCTAGCCTCGTTATATAGCGTCACTAGCCAAGAATGAGCGTCAAATGGTGTATGCGCAAAAAAGGCTAAATAATTTATAAATCCTCTATTATAATTTACAAGTCCTCGTTATATCTTACTATAAAAAATAATAATCGACCCATTTGTCATTCCACTGTTGGAATATGGGTCTCCTCTTACTATACTTATGTACATATTATGTATATTCGTAGGATGTAAAAGTAAAACGTTTCATAGATTATAAAAACTATATCCTAAGCGTCTACCGGTGTAAGGCCGGAGATAGACTTCAAGAAAGCAACTTCCGTTTTAATCAACTTTACAATTAAATAACAGGTATATGTTAACATATGTATGTATGTATGTATATATGAAAGTGCGTTTGCAAGAGATTGTTTCTAGAAATGTTCATTATGAATGTGGGTCATACTATGTCTATTATAAATGACGTGGGCTTTTTAGTGAATAAAGAGTAATAATTAGTATCTGTTGGAATACAGATTATTAATTATTGCTGCTGTATCTACTGCATTGTTATCAGTGTACCGTTCTGAAGTGTGTAGTAATCTCTAGTGTTTCTTGCAATACACGTTTCATTTAGTAGTAGCTATTGAGTCATAATCATCATCGGCCTACTCCTGTTCAGTGTTAGATATTGGCCTCTCTAATAGCACGCCACGGAGATAAGGTATATATAGCGTGTTTCAATTTAAAAAAATCTATAAACGTCCCTGTAATCCCCGAAGGGGTAGGCAGAGGAGTGTAGTGTTTCAATTAGGGTCGATATATGGTTTTCAATTTAAACGTTGCAGTAGTCAACGATATTATAGGTGTCGGTTTTTTTTGTTTGTCAATCCTATCAATAACGTTGGAGTTAAGTGACTAACCGATACAACAAAAAATTTATCGTCATGTTATTTTACTACTTATTCGTCAGGTGCTTCGTGTAGTTGAAAGAGTGTCGTGTTTATGTTAAGCATCAGCACACTCTGAGACTGTTAACCTCCAATAACGTTTCATATTAACTTATAATTTTCTTTATTCTTGAGTAAAACTAAACAATTTTCAATAAATATTATTATAGGAAACAATGGCAAGTCTTCTACATATAAAGTTTTCTCTTTGATATTAAAAAATATTGAACAGAGTATTTAATTATGAAACATGTAATTCAAATTCCAATAGCCAAGTTCATTATGGTTTTTCTCTTTATGAAAAATTATTCATTAAATCAACATTGTTTTACAGGGTGCCGTGTTCATTATTAGAGAATCTGTAGCCTCGTTGTAACACGACTGAAAAAAGCCCTGCGGGTTTTTTTGGATGATCACGATTATACGGTTTATCTTTTTTTTTGCCATGTTTTCTTTGTCTTTCCGCATATTACGAATAACAAAAGTTTAACTAATCACAAATAGATAAATATAATGTAGATATTATTTTGGTATAATCACGTCAGGTACCTTACGGAGTAGGATAAGAAAATAGAATATAATGAATGTTTATCATTAAATGAAAATATCACAATATCTCAATCTTAAATGAAATTCAAAATTATATGTACTTGTTTATTCCGTCTTCTTTGACAAAGCAAAACAAACAAATAAACGAAGAGCTATTCTTCTGATTTGTTGAGTCGTCTAGACGAGGTGAACCATTCGCCCATTTGCGATGGGAATGAGAAAGTGGGATGTTTTATCCTTATAGAACTTTTAAGGGTGTTGGAGGATTTATTAAACTTGTCAGACTGGAGAAGGAGGTAAATAGAGATTTCGTTTTACATTCGACCTTCGATGTTATCGCCGTTATGGAAAAATTGCTGAAGAAGTTGTCGGTAACGCTGACTGGTCAGACGAGTGAGACTTGGGATGAACCTCGAGGAGAAAAAGGGAGTGTTCTATGCGCATGTCATTTTTAATCTATCTAGTATGATCGTAATTTGCGAACAGCAAGTTTGAAAGCAGTTGGTTGATGTAATGTTAAAAATGTTGGCTTACCTACAACATTACATGTATTACATGCCAATACTAGGATTTTAAACCGATCTGAAAATGCATTGTATTAAATGCCTACCTAGACCACAGTCTGTTTAGATTACTTTATTACAATACTATTGACGGATATAGGCACGTATTAGTATGAAAGGATTATAATAATGCAATCCTTATAATCCGAGAACTATTGAAAGTTACCGAAAGGTGTAAGTCCACTTTCGAAAGTATTTTAGGTGAGAGATACGAGTAACTGCGTCAACCATTATTCGACTTTTACAGAAGCCACGTGTTGATATCAGGTCATATTGATGAAATAACCAGGTTGTGTGACTAATTAGTACACTTTTGCGCAAATAGTACTGTTTAGCAATACTATCCACGACAGACTTCGAGAAGGAGTTTCTGGAACATTCTTTGTTAACGTACCACTTAATTTACATGCACAATTCGCATTGTAAAATATTCATACATATGTATCGAAAATTCATTACGCGTGCTCAAAGAAATAGGTGCGCGTGCCTGAGAATTTCCTTTACTATATCACAAACCATCTACATCACAAACCTTATGTTGTACGCAAAGTTTCAACTTGGATAAGTTCCGCGGTAAATTGTTTTCAATTTTTCTCACAAATATAAAATAAATTACGCCTGCCAACGTGAATATTCAAAAGATCTTCTCCATCTCAAAACCTTTATAGATTACAAAGGGAAGAAATTAATTGTCTGAAAAACAATTTCAACGGGAAACTTTTATATTTAATCATTCCAATATAACTTTCAACGTTTTACTTTGTTGTTTCGGGTTTACGTAACGCAAACGTACTCGCAAGTTACATCATGCACTTTATACACATATGTACTTGCATGAAATGTAATGACTTAATACGAGTATGTTAATTATATGAACAATTTAGTTCTGAAGATGTATCAGATTTTTTTAAATTTGTACCTAGCTGATACCCGCAGCTTCGGATATTTGGCATTCGATATTCTCTCCCTACCCTATTAAAGACTTGGCGTGTAGTTATAATACTAAAGACAACGAATAATAATAATAAAGAACTGTTATCAGGTATTTCATACAAATTATCTTATATAAGAATAAACTGCTTTTGAAAATCTGATGAATTGATACCCCTACTAACACGATGACAGAGAAAAATAAGAAGCAATGTTTCAACGCCCTTTCGCAAATTCTTCTTCTGAACACGGAGGGATGTAATATTCGTATTATGTATTATTTGGAAACGTAGATTTATGATTACTTTCCTACTTTGGTAACGTATGAAATATGTCTCCAACTTACATATCAACATTACTGGATTTATTGCTCTTACTAGCCCCTTCAATATAAATATATTTATATGTTTTAGTGGTAGCTTGTATGAAGAAACTGATTACTTATATTCAAAGGTATGGCCAACATGCAGATGGCCCACCTGATAATAAGTTTTTACCATCGGCTATAAATAAATGCAACATCAGAGACGTTACCAATATAGTCAGAGAACCTGGATTTATTCGCATATTTAATTTCAAAACTGCAGCTCAATTTGGTGATATCATTTGTCGTGAACTCGTAAGCCAATAAACCACATTTGCACCAGACGGTCGCGGACAAGGTTTTGTAGTTGATAGTTACAAATCTCAAGCTAGTCTGGCAATTCCTCAAAGAGCCATACAAAGTAAAAAAATATTGATACAAATGTGCCACTGATTTAAGAAAGTGGCTGCATCCAAAGTACTTACTCGTAGTATACTCGTAGGTTAATTCAACCTACTCCGTACTGAAGGCTACAAGCAGTACCGCTCCTAATATACAACTACACTATTTTTATGAATAATTGGATTCCAACCAATATAACAATGAGTACCGACTATAATGAGTAGCGTGGGTTTTTACTTCGTGTGTCACTAATACTTTTCAATTCACTTTGTAGTAGTTGCGCAGAAATTTAAGCAATTTTAATTACCTGCCAATCTCTTGGTATAGCAAATGTAAGTGTAGATACGATCCATAAGCAATTTATCTCTATGGTAGGTTTAGTCGTTATAAAAACATGTTTAAATATTCTGCCTACATAATATGTCAACGATATTGTCTAATTAATTAATTATCGATGTTCTTCGTCAATTATTTAAAAATATGCAAGATGTTCCGTTTAACTTCGCTTATTTCATCACGTTTACATATCCGTGAAATTGTCAACGAAATGAAACGCTTTGAATGTATAATGTACCTAATTTTATTAACTCCATCGTTTGCGAGAACAATGGGGTATTAAACGTGAGACAGAATAAAGTAAAGACGCAATATTAAAGCAATCCTACTTCGGTATGAAATTTGGAATATCACAAAGTATTATAATACAAATTAATGATAATGAAAATGATTGAACCGAACGACGCTCATCTCTGAAATCCGGTGAATAATTTCACGGCATATCTCAGTATGGTTCAGTCGCTCATTTACGGCATTAGTTGATCAAGCTTATCAATATTTATACTTTATGGAAATTAAGAATTATTAAAATGTGATAATGGCAGTTAAAAGGACCTTCAAAATAACTAAAAGAATGATGCACGTAGCTATAAGACTTAACACAAGTATGTGGAGTATATTACGCGTGAGTAATGTAACGTGTCAGGTACAATAGAGGGTTCCGAGATAACGAGTACCTGAGAGCACAAATGGACAAGCAAGTATTAAGGAACGTTAAAAATATTAAAAGTGATTGTGTGTTAAGAACAAATTATCCATTGTGTGAGAAAGTCAAGGACAAATGAAAATAAACATTTCATTGTAATCTAAATTGTATTATCCTCCAACCCCCAAAGGTTACATGCCACTATATTTTACTTTTTAATTTAATTATTAAAATATTAAAAAGGATTATGTAAGTTAGAGCACATAAAGATCGAAAATAATAAGTCACCCGCCGTTTTTAATTACTCGAGGCTTTACCAGGTTGTAATAACGGTAGAGTTGAGATTACGAGAAAAAACTCATTTCATTTTCATCTCGTTTCAAGAAGGAGTAAACACAGGATTGTACTTAATGGCGAGATTTCATAAAACAATTTAAATAGAAAAGAAATGCGTTTATTGAAAGTACTGTAAGCTGTTGGAAATACTTTTTGAATGTACCTACCTCTAAATTTTTAATGTGCTTCAGCGATTGAACGTACACGAACGAACGAACTTAAGGGAACGTAAAAAGGGCTTAAATTTTATTCAACTAATAATATAAATGTGTACGTACTAGTCTACCAATCGGTAAACCATTTCCATTTACAAGTCTACTGGATGAAATTTGCAGGGAATTAAGCTGTATGCTTGTCTCGTCTATTGTATATCGCAACATACCGTATGTAAGTACCTACATTAACTTTAAAGAAATTAATAAAAATGTATAAGTATACATACATATATATGTATAATTGTTTATATAAAACCCAAGGTTTTAACCTAAAGTTACATACAATCGTTAGTATTCTTCTAAATGAAATAATTTCACAGCTGCCTTAAATATTTTCTTTACACGTTGGAAGATTGCTGAAATTATAATTAAAGCTTAATTTTTGCGCAAACAAAAGACGAAAATTATAAATATCCCGCTGCTACGCAGAGATATGATTTGGCATCTCGAACAACATTTAAAGAGAAATAACTCACGAATTGTTTGTTAAAATTACTTTAGAAATAATTTTAAATTTAAACTCAAAAGGAATTCTTTACAAAAGCAATTCGTATTATATTTTGCAAACGTTAGTGACTAAGAACTAAAAAAATGTATAAAAATGGTGAAGTACCAACTAACTAGACTGTCTTCATAACCAAATAACTGTAAATTTGTAAATACGATGATGCTTTTATCAGTTTAAAGTTCTATTTCCTACCTTTTTTATGAGACAATAAAACTTAACGTGCGGACCCCACCACAGTACAAATATTTTATAGTATTGATATTTGAAAACAAAGAAATGGTCAGTAACGGTACGTACTTGACTTGTGTTATACAATACATTTTATAAACATAATTTCTTGGCACGCATTCCACTTATTATTTGGGCTTATTCGACAACAACCCTTAAGTCACATTTATTTCTTGGTAACATGAGCTCCTCACAGAGGATTACGTCAACATTAATTGTGCTGGATAATTTAGGGTTAGTATAATTCACAAGTCATGGAAAACAGTTAAATATACAGGTTACTATTTCGATATTATGGTTTAGTTTCATAGTGAGTGACTTTTAATCGTAAAGACGTAAGTATATAATTTCTTAACGCGAGATATGCGTGCCAAGAATAAAACCCCATATCTTATGTCGTCTAAGATTTAAATCCTGGCTGAAAATAGTAAAAGCAGAAAACTAAAACACTAAGTTACTTCGACTGAATGAATAATATATACTTTAACGCGTATCAAATTAATTCTCAATGATGGCATTAGATCTGTGACTGTTATCAAATAGAGCATTTTAAAATTGGAATTCCGGATCTTTATGTCATCAAAGACGAAAGTATGGGACAATACCGTTCAGTACAGTAACAGCACCGTTAGATCTGACTTTGATATCAAGTATCTTCGGTACCAATTATCACTTACAATTAGGTACTCATTTTATAAATAAAATTACATTTCGCATTATTTCTGAGTCTGTGTATATTATTTATATCATTACAGTTTATTGATTTAAGAAGAATGTTGGAAATTAAATTTTTACATTCGGAACTGTGTCCTGAATACTTAGTGTTTACGAGTATATAGAAATTTTCCTAAAAGACTCAGCTCCATTTCATTGCGTTCGGGCCGTCAAGCGTTCGTACTTCCCGTATAATTAAAAAAAGGACTTTGTAATGGAACCCTCTGACAAAAAACAATGTTGGAATTCAAAAACAATTTTCCCTATTACGAAACGGCGACCTGGGCAGTAATGAAACAAAAAATTATTAATTAGAGCTTATTATATATTCAAAAATTAATCTCGGCAAATATTTTCGTAACATTAATATTTAAATCATGTAAATTTACCATGCCTAATTCGCCTAATGGCCTTCCATCAGATTTCATTTATGAATTTTTCTTTTTGTTCTTTCAAAATATTTTTCAATTAATGGAATTATTAATAATCAAATCAGGTACCTACAATTAAATAAAAATCACCTATATCATTTACACTAACATACCATAATGAAAATATATTAACAGGGATAATATCTACACAAATCACAGAATAGAATATTATTCTTTGAAGGTCGCATTTGCCACGTGTTACTCGTATAGGTATGTGTTACTTGACATAAAAAAATAATAATGATTTCCCGTTTTACTGCTATTAAGCAAAAATATTAAAAACGATTTGGACGATATTATTATTCTAACTTATTCTTAAGATCAAGATATACATATGTATGTATGTACTCGTAGGTCAAGAATACGTTTTATATCGGAGCGATTTCTCGTTTCTCAAGCGAAACCGCATGCGACGACAGTAAACAAAAGATAGTTTCCTGTTTTCTTTAATTATCTATATCTTTATGGTGATTATAAAAATTACCCCGACACTCTAAAATGTTAAGGACTTAAAATAACCTCCTCCCATTCAAATATATGGGTAACTCAAACAGATTCACCTTTGCTACAAGTTATTAAGCAAACAAGTCATTCTTAAGAATGCAATCGGGAATGTAATTTGCAAGATTTAGGAGTTATAATCGTTAAAATAAGAATTCATTTACCCGCTTTATTCGACACCGAAATACAACACAAATAAATATACGACTAAACGACGTACACTACAGCGAAACGGATTTAAATGATGAAATTACAACGAGAACAAATGTCGCCGTTCTACAAAATTATTCTGTAAGTTCTCAAGAAGTCTGCATAATAACATTGATTTATAAAATTTATTCTATTCATTAACTGTGTACAACAGTAGCTTTACGTATAGAAAGGTTTATTTAAATAGGACGATCGAATTCTTTTATAAGCTGAAAATCCAATTATACATATTATGTATATTGTTAGCAATTACTTACGTTAGTATGCCACTGGAACTGGGAATAATTTCATTTATCATAACCCAACTACAGCCTACACAACAGCCAAATTTCAGCAGAATGTGAAGTAGAAACTAAATCCATGGCCCCTTCAAAAATGGTATAGCTCGGTCAAGGTATAAAAGTTTTAACCAGAGCGACTTAACAAGTACAAAGCAGTTCAGATACTACTTGCTTACGGGGTCGGCGGAGAACACTGAGTGTGAAATATGTCTAACCTAACGTGCTTCTACATTTTCCACGTCTGTTTCTTACACTCCTTCTATAACACCATTAACAATTCATCATCATCATCATCGCCCTATTTCAGTCCACTGCTGGACATATGCCTCCCCCAATGACCGCCATCGCGCCCTGTCCATCGGTAACGGCAGGGCAGGGGGTGCTAAGAATCACCGGGCTATGATTGGCTACCACAAAAATCATTAACAATTATCAACGGAAAAAATTACAATGAATTATGAAATCTAGTTAGTTAGGTATACGTAATTGCAAAATATCCGCGGAATCCACAGCAAGTGGAAATTTTTTAAGGAGAAAAAAGCACCGTTCCATTTCGAAGTAGGCTCGTCTTAATGAATGAGCATGACCAGCGCTAACTGAAATGATCCTAGAATGTATATATCACCTAAAAGCTTTTTGCAAATACTTTTCGGTGAAAATCCATATCATCATTGATTTTCAATAAAACTTTGCATAACCAGCTGGGAATGTACTCAATATATCTAATAAAACACGTGATGACTTAAACATGTTTCGCAGCCACATTTCCCATGATATTGAAGAATATTTTATTTCGCCGAGATATGAAATTCCGCATATGGGAAAACCATAAATGTTTATGGTCCAATGGTTATTGTTTATAAGAATAAAAATGCTATTATGATAGTACATTCTCTCGCGTAATAACGCGCGCAATCCCTCTCACGTGCAGGGCGATATGAGAGTCATTAAAAATTTTATACTTTACATGAATAAAATATCGCGAAATACAGACAAAGCTTTTGTTCTCGCGTGACCGTGGAATTTTCTTGAGTTCTTCTTCTACAACGAACTATAATCGTTCTACTTGAGTCGCGATGCATGTATTGTCAGTATAAAGATCAAAGCAGGAGTTGGTAAAGACAATTAAATGTTAGTTGTTCGCCTCATTTGAATGTATTGGACCGACCAAAAAGTTATTTTCATCTAATATTCAGTTATCCCCGGATAAACTTACGTTTTCAAATTTAAACCCTTATTTTGATACCCTTTTTTCGTTACAGTCCCTGATCTGTATTCTCTTATTTCCTAAAATACTCCCTAATTTCCCACCGACACTTGCGTAAACGGGGTCTAAGTTTTGTGTTACCGATATTCTGGCCAAGCATTGACCACTCTTCGAATGTTACATATATCCATAGGTCATGATGATCATTTACTATAGGATGGCGCGTCTGCCTATTTGTCAGGTTATAACTATATGTATAAAAAAATCTAAATTCGATTACCTTAACTTCAGTTTCATGGACCAGTCCAAGAAGAGCCATCTCTTCACAGCGTTAATAAAGCCACATAGTCCAATAATTCTTCTCTAACTAGCACGAGAGATAGGAATGATGTATTGTATTTTTCTCGTACGCCCGGAAAATATCTTCCGGAGCTGGCCACTCTACATCCGCCGCCTTATCGTGTCTCCATCTGGGACGTGCGTGTTTACGACTATCTCGTTTTATATATCTGCAGCCGGATCATAAATTTTTCAAAAGACCGCAATACTATTGAATGTGGTACAGCGTAAGTTATATTCTGCAAGGTATACCTAGAAATACTAAATATTGATAGAAATTAACTGATCTACTGTGATTCGTTTTATATTGTACATTAAAGCACAAATCACTTGCTGTATCCATCGGGATAAGAGGCCTGGTATATATATTCCATTCCATAATATTTTTTTTAATATACATAAGTAATAATAATAAACATGTATGTTTTTTGTAGGTGTGGTCCACCTTACATGAAAGTTTAACCAGAGTCAAGAAGCGAATACATACGAGACTGATTAGTATGAGTTCGTTCAGGATAAGAAACGCTATACTGCTTTGGCGGTTTTCCGTAACAGAATTTTAGTATCATATTATAATACGAATATATTCGTATGACATTCAGGTGTATCCCCTTGACAACTGTACATTGCTAGGGAATTCGAGGATCAGTCTCCTTCGACCAAGGGAGGATGATTACGTATCCCAGTACAGATTGACTAACTACCAACGCTTGAACAATGCCTAACAGCAGACCCAAAACATCGGGGAGCAATGTATCTTCTGAGAGGCTCCAGGTAGTGAGAAGAACTTCGAAAACGAAGATTTTCTCGTCCATGCAGCAGTATCGTCTTGCGAAATAATCGCAATAAACATATCAGATTCAATATTAGTGAACAAAACTCGTACAAGCCAACCCTTGCTCATAAAGAACGAAGAAAAAATCTTCTACACAATATAATACAATATATTACCTATCGATACAGCATACATGAAATATATGCACGTATAATAAAAGGTGTATGTCACTGTTTAGGGGTAATAACATACCGATATGTTTACGTAGCTAGATTAGGGGCAACAGCTGCCTCACCAACACCTTTGCACCTGTACGTGGGGGTACAATCCTAGGCCGACTTATGTAAACACCACACCGCTTTGTACGGCCTGACCCAAATTACCTCACTTTAAATGCAAATTATCCACGTAACGCTCGTTTTCACACGAGAGCTTTTAATTTTGCCCTGTTCATTGTACTCCAATGGCTATTATTGCCTATTATTTGATATGAGAATCACGTATCATCGTGCGTATAACCACAACGAGACGTGTTGAAAACGTGCAAAATACTCATTTGTTTCCAAATCCAATTCCAATTGCGACGTGTATTTGTGTTGAAAACATCGGATGAACAACAAATTCCTATTAAGCTGCACAAATATACATTGAAGTTTCGAATTAAATTTGTAAGCAGTGTAAGCTTTGTTTGTTACTAAATTTTGGTTAACTTGTGCTGTACTAAAACTAAAACTGGAAACCTGTGTGACGTTCATCGTAGCACATATTACATCGTAGCCATAAGAAATGTGGTTTGGCTTTCTTAGTAATCTACTTCCCTCTACCTACATACGTGATGGACTACATATCGCCTCCCTATTTACCGATGTAATCTCGCTCTTCCACGTACCTATATTACCCGAAAACACCTCAAATGGAACTGTAGTCATAACAATAAAAGGTAAGTTTAATTATTTTCATGGACCAAGGGTAAGTTAAAATATTACGAATGGCATGCTTGTCGACTTTGCAGTTTAAAAACATCATATTAATACGTAAAACTCAAGCTTCATAATCGCCCTAATCTTACAAATTCGTATAGGTATACATAAGGATATTAATTTAATACATGTGCGGAATAGTTATGTGGAGAACAATTGTACTTTTGACACTACTCTTATAGTAACTTCAAATTACTCTGACTCATTTCTGTAAGCGGTATAACCTTCATTTGTTGGTTGAACTCGTTTTAACATATTCATCTTGAGAAGGTTGCGAACGAATCATATATATATATGTATGTAGTTCAGACTTTTTCTTTAATAAAATAGAACGCGGCAGAATCAGTTGCACAGTTCGTCAGCTCAAAGACACTTTGAGGTACTCCCTTTGTCGTCGTCGGCAAGTCGTCGCTGAAATAATGGACTTACATATGACTTGACGCCAAAAATAGCCAAAAGCAACATTAATTTGGTTACACAAAAAAAAACTCATTTTTTGTCCTTGATATGTATATAGGTATATTATATACGCATATGTGTTCCACATAATGTTCTAAGCACACATCATCATCATCAGTCTATCTCAGTCCACTGCTGGACCTAGGCCTCCCTTAATGAGCGCCATCACGCCGTCCTCGACTCGTCGCATCCAGCATCTGCCTGCAATCTTTCGCAGATCATGATTCCACCGGGCCCGAAGGCGTCCAACACTACGTTTGCAGTTCTAAGCACATTACTACATAATTTTAATTAAAATAAATTTTTTGTCCGGGTTTGGTACATTTTTAAAGTGGTAAGTTTTGTTCATGTGAAGATTTTAAACATGATGTGCTCGTCAGTGCATGTTGAAATAAATATTTAATGCATCTTAATACTGGCGAATACGAATGACGAACGTTAAAAAAAACTCAATTAAAAACATTTCATCTTTCATCAATCAATTGAATTATTTTATTATATTATAAAGGTAAAACTTATTTTATAATAAATAGATGCTGTGTATATTAAAAGATATATAAAATCAACTATAAAACGAATTAATAAGAACAGTTTGGTGAGGAAAAGGAAGCTACAGAAAATTGTTTCCGCTGTAAAAGGTTCTCAGAACTCCCCTGTAAAATTACTCGGAAATGTAGTGGCGAGGCTGCAGATATACTGCGTTAACGAAATATCACAAAATAAAATAACAGCAATGGCAACACTGTGCCCATTTTACTTTTAAACTATTCCTATGCTAATTGGTATTCATGCATTTATATTTAATTATAATAATAATCGACCCATTTATCATTCCACTGTTGGAATAGGGGTCTCCTCTCATAATGAGAGGATTAAGGCCATAGACTGCCAAGTTGGCCAAGTGCGGGTTGGCAGTCTATGGCCACAAATTGTTATCATTTAAAAAGTACTATGTCAGAAATGTGTAAAAATATTCTGATACTTACACACGCACACGTACACCACATCTAGTTAAATTTTACTTAAATTTCTTTAATTGTAATTCTGTATTGTTTATTTTCTGTATATTCCTTAATTTTATGTCTGTACTCCGAGGTGGGCGCAAATAGTGGCGACACAGTTTAAACTATGCCACTGTTACGACTGTTTTTGCTTAGTCATAAATAAATAAATAAATTAATAATTAAATAAAGTTTTAACTTCCCTGATCTGAAGAACAAAGTTATACAAACAAATACGTAGAGATGTTCCCATTTTATTTAAAAAATCCCATTTTCAATCCAATTATTTACTTTCTTTACTGTGTATACATAAAATAAAAAAAGAATGAACTTACGTCTGTTTTTTTCGATTTTCTAATCCTTAACAATATGTGGGTAACAGGATCTTTTTCCACGCGTAGTATTTTAAGAAAAATTAATAAGTGTTGAAAGAAAGTTACTTATCATCAAGAATATAATTTAAATTGTAATTATTTAAGTTGCGTTTTAATTAAAATTATTATATTCTATTTACAATAAATACATACTCAACACTCATAAGTTACCCGCCTAAGCATAAATGACTAAAGCCTTAGATGTCTAAAACATGCTCATTTAACTATATAGTTGTATACGACTTTGGTGAACGGTATTCATAGCCGATGTCCACGGGTTGTAGTTTTATAGGTGTCATAAAGAACCGTACCAATTTCATGTTGTTTATGTCGTTTCCTTCAGGAATTTGTTATTTATCTGCGGTCACCACCACGGATCTTAAATAAATGGCAAATTTATTACGATTAAATCAACGTAATATAATATTTTACTATCAGCAATGTCTAATTATTCCTCTTTGTTAATTATTGCGCTCATCACATTTAATTAATGGGAATGATGCAGTTTCACAACTGATAGACCTAAGTGTACCTACGTACTTCAGTCAAGTCGAAAATGACCTAATGTAGACGACGCAAAGGACATAGCGCATAGACATAACATAGGATCGTAGCAGTTGGAAACTCTCAGTTTCTACGAAATATGCGTAATAATATGTTTATGTTAGTTTAAATTTTTAGCCCGTGCAAATGCCTTCTTGTCTTGCTACAGTAGAGTAATGTATCGCATGGTAAGAGAAATTCGGGCCCCTAAGGGTGTACCTTTACGCGGACTGACTCACAAGGGATCTAACTATCCTTAGTAAACAAACCCACTTTGTACGAGGAGTAAAGCCCGGGAAAGCTTTATTTGTAGGGAAAAATGTGACATTAAAATAAGTACTTGCAACATTACTTCAAACCATTGTCTGTTTTCACATTCTTCAAACATAAAGAGAGTTGCGCATTTAAATCTAATGTGCTGCATAAAAAGATGTCCATTCAAAAATGTGGATGTCTTAATAATGCCGCCAATAGAATAACAATAATAACTGAAATACTATTTTGTAACCATTACTGAATTATCCTCTAAATACTAATCCTTTGTCTACATCTGACGCTTAATACAAAGGGTGTATGTGAGACATTAAACGGTTAAGGTATGCCCTAATCAATCCGACTTACCTACTTCGTAAGTGTATCAAAGGCTTGCTTAATCCTGACAACCGGATAAGCTTTCCGATAAAAGAAGATCTTTCGGTGCCTCTATTTTAGGTTAAAAAACAATACTATATCTAAATGAAGTAGTCGATATGCTGATCGATATGCTGTTCGAAATGATCTGTTTTTATATTTGACCGACTCTTTGAATACCCGCTAGTAAGATTATTTTACAACGCAGTAGGTAGAATCTGTCTTTCTAGAACATTCGATGGCGATATCGACTGAACTATTCTTCATTAAAAATTGTGTTTTACTTTAAACTAAATTATTTAATCATTTTAAATTCCTAACTGTGTAGGGTAACATAAATATATAGGTGTTTCACTTTTAACATAATAATGATTCTTGAAATTCTTGACATATTTTAAATGTTACTGATGTAAGTTCCGTAAGCTTCGAAACAAAATCGCGCAATTCGCGCAGAAGACAGGAATGTAAAGTGTTATCTCCCTCAAAAGGGTGAAGAGGCGCCGTAATTAATTAGAAATGCCTCAGAATTTTGTGGGAAATGTAGTCACAGATACAGACCATCTGCGATGAAAAATTATTGTACATTAGTTTGTATATTATAAACGATACTTGTGTACTATTTAGTTATTAAAATTCAATATGTAATTCATAAGAGCATATACCACTAGAGAATTTTACATTACATCGTATTAATTATTTGTCGGTGGAAAATAAGTCAATGCGATAAGCGCTGTAGCATGATTTCATTTTGTTTATGATTACCTACTACATTTTTCGTGAAACTAAAAATTTGCCTTGTATTCGTTACACTGACATTTGCGAAATTAGAAATGTCAAGCACCTACTGTCTTTTAAAATTACTCAAAATATTGAAGCCAAGATTGAAATGATAATGAATGAAATCGTACCTTGCTCTTGTGGCGCGACGGCTCTTGCTCTTGCGTCTTCAGCACGTCTCTCCATCGCAATCGATACATCCACCGTACTTTACATTTCGGACATGTCCCATTTGTGTAGTTGTGACGCGTACACGGCCAATAGCACAATAACAACACGACTACCAACTGATACAGCCGAAGGACACAATGTCAACAATTGAAGAAAAAATCACAATTTTTTTCCAATGCGTATAATACGTAAATAACTCAAAACAGTTTATTTTAACGCTATTAAGAAGGCGTTAAAAAATTAATTGTGCAAAAAACGTAACATGTCTTCTATTCTGAAAT
>DWME01002514.1:0-20604 GCA_018244795.1 Parelbella ahira ahira | reverse complement strand
AACACAATAAATACACAGACAGACCAGTCGCCCGGCCACGATTTGGAACATAAACTAACGCTTGGAGCCCGCAATAACAATAAGTTAGGACTTTTAATCGCATTTACACGCCACGCACAACATTGAGAACGACAGTTACAGTCGTAAGACTGTCATATATTGCTTATTATTTATTGTCTAAGTATGGTATTGCAACAGAAAATAACTCGCCAATCTGATATTTTAGTTTTTTATAATATGCTTACGCGACCCTATTTCTGCATGAAAAAACTATTATTTAAATATATTATGATTATTAAGATATATTATGCATGTACGATATACAGTCGATACAGCATACACCTGCTAAAGCACGGTTGACATTACCAGTAGGTATTAACTTCAAACATTTGTAGTGTCCCGTGAAACAAGAGGTAAGATTAGTACATATGTCTACTAATAATACTAATAAATTGCCACTATATTTGATAGAGCAAATACCTAATAGAATATGTGTTTGTATTGTCGTGTCGTAAGTCGTAATAAAGACGGTACCTCCCTCGCGCTCGAAGTCACTGCAGGCTCTTTTTGTGTTCCCATTATAGCTTATTTTCATAAATATGACGGCTTAAATGTCCCCTTTATGTCCGCTGTGATTTACAAGTGCTAGTGTAGGCTTTGCGAGTTCCCAGACGCGTAAAATTTGCTTTATCATTCGGCCTCAGTCTCGCTGAATAACTCAATGGACGCTTAGCGGCGGACAGTTTTGAACGATATTGCCTTTTGTTTGTCATTCACGTCTGAAATTACTTCCCTTACGATTGCACGCATAAGTGTGACCTGATATAAAATTTGAATATTTATAATAGTAATGTGTAACGTAGGAACACGTTCAGCGTTATTCAAAGGCATTCCAAAAGTATCTATATGACTGTATACTGACTGGCTCGTTACTCACTGGACATAGTGGTCATGTTTGCTGGGCTGGGGTGTGGGTTCGATTCCCGCTTAAGCTCTGCCTGATTTGGTGTCAGATGGCTATAGGATAATATACCATGATATTCATTGTTGTTATTTATTATAAATAGATGCGCTTAAATACGTAGTAGTGGTTGTGGTTGATTGTCCCTCTGTATTTGAAAAGAAATCATCTAGATTCCCCGAAGTAGCTACGATCCAGGGTTCCCTTAAGACAGACCAGACATTAACTGTTACCCAATTATTGCATTCGTAATAACATGTAGGTACCTACTTATTGGGCTAATTTTATTAAGTTCTAAATCAAGTTGAAATCATAATGCCTAGGACGAAGTCCTGTTTAATAATAGACGTTCTCATAAATTTTATTACGAACACCTAGAGCTATTATACTTAGTCCCCCGTCATTTTTGTACAACTACTGCCATCTAGTGAAAATATGGGAACTAAACAAATCAGCGCCATCTCGAAATGCTATTTGAACTAATTTTTGATAGCAAATGATGGTGCTAGGAAGAAAACATATAAACTCTTAAAGTTCTAAAAAAGCTGAATAGATGTCGCTACTATATAAAAATGAATTCAAATGTAAACAACAAAACATTCAATTCAGTTCAGTCAGTCTTGACTTTGAGGATATTGTTAACTCGATAAAACTATTATTATTTTTACGTTATAAATTGTAGTTAAAATACTACACTAATAGGTATAATTAAGCAAGAAGGAATTTGACTCCTTGTATAAAGAGTGACTGGACTAGTTATTAATTTTGGTACCATAATTTAAGTAACTCACTAAATACTTATAGGTAAATACTCACTAATTACTTTTTATTTACTATTATTTTCCAACTCAATAAATAATTAGTTACGTCTTTATTGAATTAAATAGTTACAACGTCTTTATTGAATAAAGTGTTAAATAGCTAAGTACTTACAGCCCAACATAAAACCTTTGTACGAGCTTTGTACCCACAACAAACGAATTGAAATGACGAAGAATTTCTTTACCAAATAATTCATCAAACACACCTCGCCCGCCCGGTACCAAGCCTAGATCGGCCATCACTATTCAATTCAGCAAATCGATCCATTGAGCCATTGGACTCAATGGCATTGTGCAGCAAGATTAAGCCACACCTCAGTCGATGGTAAGCCTCTGGCTATTAGGGTTGGCAGCAAGCATGAAAAATGTTATGTTACTTGAAACAAAAACATACTTACATACAATGACTCACAGTGAGCCATCTTCGTTGTTAAACGCATGCCTAATAGCTTTTTATTTTTTGTAAATATGAAGCCAAAATAAAAATGTTTTAAGTTGTAATAGCTAATTATACAATTAATAGATCATCATCATCATCAGCCTATCTCAGTCCACTGCTGGACATAGGTCTCCCCCAATGAGCGCCATCTTCTGTTATTGCTTATATTTTATTGTCTAAATGATTTATGAACTATCGTTCTTATATTTTTAATGTTACAAGATAAAAAACAAATTAAATACCTAGTTACAATTTTTAGTTATCAGCATTACAATGTTAAATTGATGTTATTGAACACTAACAAGGAATAAAGTAAACAAAAATCTTAATACTCTTGACAAAGGTATACCTACCTACTATAAGGTCTTGGCCGTGAACTAAGTCTTACATGAAAAAATTCATATGAAATTCAAGAAAAATTATACTTTGCAACACATTTTTAACATAACAGTAGACGATAGCCTGTTGGTAGTGATTATTAATTGATTTATAATTAAATATTCTACATATTTAAATGACACGTTACCATGCACTGTAAAACGTTTTCTTTATTATTACCTACACGAGTATCGTCACATCTGGCTCCCTGCGAGGAAGGCTGAAGGCATCTATTGCCAAATATATCTATCAAACAGATATAAAACATATTCGTTATAAATACTCCTTCGCTAACCGTAATACGCTTTGGTGACAGCCCTACTGAGAATGGACAATACTTGTCCTAATCTACATTTGAATTGCGAAATGAACTATACAACTGATAATAGTGGTTTTAAAACGATGGAGTTACGTGAAACCAATGATTTTATCCGCCCACAGCATTTACTTACTGTCGTTTATCGTCTATCTATTTATTATTTATCTCTCCTTTATTTATGTAACTTTATTATTATTATAATCTTTCGCCGTGCTCTTTGGGAGGCAGGCAGAAAGCCTTATCTCCACCGTCTTCTCACTAATACTTATATAGGTACTAATTATAGTCCACATGACTTACCCTATAACTGTTAATTGTTAATAACTGTAAATCTATAATTAATTATCAATTATACCAAATACCTATATACTAAAGTTGACGCCAAATGTCATACTCAATATTTTTTTATAATTATTATATAATAGGTTTAAAGTTGGTAAAATATTGACCATTCTGGTGTTGCAAATGTCCAGGCGACGGTGACCACTTACCCTTAGGTGGCTCGCCTACCTATTTGCCAAGCTAAATATATGTATCTAGGTATATTGTTTTCATTATAAGGTACATATACATATACCTATATAGGTACATACACATAATTAAGAAGTTACTGAAAGTCACACTCTCAAAGGAAAGTGGTAGTGAATCTACGCATTCCTATTTTGGTTTCAGATCTACAGACTCGAAAGCGTTTTTTTAAGCTTCGTACACAGTCCTGTAAAATAAAAAAATATTAACCATTAAACATCTGTCCAACAGTTGAATATAAAAGTTATCATAGTTAATGTTTTTATTTTAATAAATAATATATCTTTTATTACAGAAAGCTATAAACTTGACTCAATGTTACCGCCTCACCGTAGGTCACAGACATTTCTATTTAAATGCGGCAGAGAAAATATTTTTAAGTTCAGTCCTTACTGCACGGCAAGCTAAGAAATGCTACCCAACCTACATACGACAGCACAATATACGCAGAACTGGCTGCAAAAATGTTATTATTTATTTCATTGAAAGGTTATAAAAGAAGCCAGAATAATTTTGTTTTTTAATAACACCAATCATTTTCCTTAATTATTGAACAATCAGACAATTATAAATCAGCGGCAAGGTTCTTTATTATCAATATTATCAATATTTTGTATATATAATATACAAAATATAATAATTGAATATCGATATTAATAATGTTTTAAAGCAATATGCTTGATTTGGTCATTTTTTCTTCAGTTTTGATTAAGTTTTGACACACTTGCTTATATGAAGAAAATATCGAAAATAAAAATTGATTGGTCACAATCCAAATTATGTCTTCGGTTTCAAGATGTAGATACGTCAAAAATTTATTACAAATGCGTGTCGCTAAATAGTTTGATAACGAAAATAATCTCAATTTAGTTTTATAACAGACAAAAACTATTGATTAATTGAGACCCTTCTGAAATCCACACGATTTAGTGTGATTATTACATTTAACCAACCACGCTGTTTATATAAAAAAAATTGCATCTGCCTTTTGTTAGCAAGACATGCCAAGACGTTTGTTTCATACTCGCACTGAACTCATAGTATACTGAAATCAGGCGCCGCCTGTTTCTCAAGCTATATTTATTTTCAATACGTATAACATAATATTTAAATTCAATACCGTTAAATTCACATCAAATTTCTAGACCGTACAGAATCTTTTTAATGGACCACTGCTCTCCAGCGCGCCGCGGCCGCACAAAACACACCAGTATCATTTGACAATTTGTGACCAATCAGTGCATTGTCGCCGCTCTTTATTCAACGGCAGATAATACATGGAAAATTGTCATTGCTATTGTGACCGGACCATTGTTGGTCTAATGACGGCTTTCGGATTTAGTCTGCTTCGAAACCGGTCATCAGTGCTTGCCGGGTCGCGGTGCTGGCTGTTCCGTTTTGTTCACACGAATTAACACAGTGGATGATCGATTCTATCAGTGTTAAATTCTTTCATATTTACCCTCAATCTTAAGCTCATCGCTATAATGAAAGCGGTCGTGAAAAAGAACTGCAAGTGAAGAATCGGGTTTTATCGTTAGAAGCATGATTATGTTAGAACAATAATGTTGTATTCATAGTGATAAGCGTTCAAGATCTGAAATAGGTACGAAAGAAAATGGCGTATCCCGTGGAATCGTCGCAAACAAAACCCGTGCCGAGATTGCCGAGGAATTCTAACCCTTACCACATCAAGAGACCGATGAACGCTTTTATGGTGTGGTCGCGGCTACAGCGGAAAAAGATTTCCATGATGAATCCGAAGCTACATAATTCGGAAATATCAAAACGGCTGGGTATCGAATGGAAGAGCTTGGATGAAGCGGAGAAACGGCCTTTCATCGATGAAGCCAAGCGATTAAGGCTGAAACACATGAATGATTATCCGGACTACAAATATAGACCGCGAAGGAAGAATAGGCTAGATTCTGCCGCTTTTTCTAACCCCGCGTTGTATACCACGAGGGATACTTTTGTGGAGATCGAGCCGAGATCAGAGTCAGCCTATCAGATACCAGTGAGTTACTCCGAACATCAATTCATGTACAACAATATGATTAGTTATACAGTGCCATCAATTTCCCAACCTTCGTTCGTGCCAGCCATGAGGCCTAAGGAAGAACAGCTTTCAAGCCTCGACCTAAGGCCCCTGCCATCGATAGAGAGCATTTCGCCGAGACCCTTCGCTGTGGTCAACCAGCAAATGATGGTCAAAGCCTACCAAGATCTGCATTATGTTCCCGGTGACGTTGCAAGGATATCCTATCATTATCCATTTGGTGTTCAATAGACGTCTCTGTAGAATAGCAATTGAAACAGATGTGTTTTGCAATGTATAGTCAAATAAATAGAATGAATGGAATTGATACAAGTTTAAGTTCTTTGTCTCCTGGAACTAATATCCTTTCAAATTTTTTACATTTAACTTTTCTATGTAACACGCAGGACATTTACCCCGTGATTACCAAATAAAACTGTTCTCGCTTACAGATTATAGCTGTAAGTACATTGAAGTTTGCCCCAGGAGTGTGTGTATTAGTTTTTTTTTAAATACGTCCATAATTTTTCAAATGTAGTGACAATGTACTTCAGGTTTGTGAATATGAGTGATTATCAATTCACACTAACGTTGAGTGATTTTACTGTCAAACTATTTGACTGACATGTAGGTATCTAATGTATGTTTTGGGTTGGACTATTAGTTTCTTTACAATGCTATTTCTCATAGTTTTCCGTTCACTATTTTACACGTTAGACAGTACTGATAGCACATGCGTATCAAAATGTTGGCCATTAAATACTCGGAGACCACAATAAAATACATAAACATTACAAGGTTGACCAAGATCCACTAATTTTGACTGTATCAGAAGCAATATGTGGAAGAAGCATATCAGGTCTGCAAGGATAAAGGTGTTTGTCACGCGCTGTTCACTGCCTACATCATTAGGGGTCTGGCGTGATGATAAAATAAAAAAGGCGCATTATGGTTCTGAGCTTGCCTATGCACGTCAAATCTGAAAGCGTAGACATGCTTGACACTCGCTGCTCTCTGCATATCCCGTAAAATATCTGCGTGATGCTATAACAAAAAATATGTGATTCCGAGTCGTACCTCCCAATCAGCTGCAACTCATTAACCACTCAGACAGTTTGAGATCGCGAAACATTATCTGATATCCCTCTGAGCCTATTGTGTTCGAATAATGCAATCTGTGCTCAAATCGCGCTCTTCCGGAGGGAACAAAATATTTTCCATACGAATTCTGTCATTTCCGAACAAGACGATCGCTAGATGAGTCGGTGAAATCCGAGAATACTTATATACAAATTAAAACAGACGTCCGTTTGTATGTTTAAGTTGTTTTAAATCTATTGAAATTAAAAGGTCATTACATACTTTTAAAATCTTCGGGATGCTGTTAGATCACTATAATGACGTAGGATTTAAGTCTTTATGACATAAATTTATTTTGGTTTTTACTTTTATAACATCTTAAAAAAAATGTAGTATCGTAAAAGTTTAAGTAAAGTTTAGTTTAAGTTTTTATAAGGATGTAACAAAGAAGCCATTATGCCAGGATGTTAAACATAAGGACAATATTAATCTGAATTTGATTTTCGCCCACATAGTTTTAAATCGACTACTTAAATTATTGACATCTATGAATTTTATATAGCCAATTTCAAGTCAAAGACCCGGTATTAGAAATATTGTTATACTGGATAAACTGTTGTGAAGGCAGTTCTTTATTTTCGATTGTGAAAGCGAAAATGTGATTTCCAAATGCATTATAATAATATCATATCTTGAGACAATTTCACACATAGTCCTATGTATCTACACGCAGCTATAAACTAACATATAAGTTATGTATTTTTTTACAGCCAGACTGAAAACGACATCTGCTCCTTATAAAAATTGCCACGGGTGGAAATCAAATGTACCAACCCCGGGTCAGGCATCAAATCAAACCACCAGATAATCGGGCCAGTCAATATGTTCATAAACATATATTTACGAGTGAAATATAATCAAAGTTGGGGCGAAAGGTTAGTTGAGGACACGTCGGAACTCTGCGGAGAAATAATGTACGGGCGATGACGGGGCTGGTTGAGCAGATTGATGGTAGCATCTCGTAATTGATTGAATGGTCCTCAAAGGGTGTCTGTTTGTGCAAGGGACAATATTTTGTGTTTGCGTTCAGCGTTTTGGATTCCCCAAAACGCTAATGTTTTTTCTGAGTTCGTGGTATACCTGGGTTGCTGATGGTGAACGAATATTATTTTGACACATCACGCCTGTAAGTCTCCGAAGGAGCAAGCCTAAGAGTGTAGAACTTCCACTATTCATCAGTTACGTTATACGTCCTATGGATGAGCCATATTGCCTTAAACCGGGCACAAAGATAATTATTGTCATAACAGGTTCTTTACGGCGTAGGCAGAGAGCACGGCGCGCCAAAATTTAATTTTTAATTATAATTTCCATTAAAATTTATAACATACCGTTGGAGAACCACATGTTACTCATCAGATAGGTATGAGACTCTGTGGAATTAGTACGACGAATGGCTTTGATTCAATATTTATCAACTAAAGCATTAATATTTTTAAATAAGTTAAATTATTACATACGAAAAAGATAATTAATTCGTGATTTGTCAATTACAAGTGGCATAATTAAAAAGTATTCCTTAAAATATTTCGTTCTCTTTTAGCAATTTCTGATATTATCATAAATATTTATATGACAAGTAGGTGCACATATTACGTTTCGACAGAAATCGGAGTAAGTATGAAGTATCATATTATATAAAAGTACTAACATTACGAAAGTTAGTAATATGTTACACTTTAATTACATTACACTACAAAAAGTCCATCGACAACAAGTACATTCATATAAATTAATGTTTAGCTCAGATGTGATTAAAATGTCGCATGTATCGGAATCAGTAACTTACTCGTAGATATATTAACTACGTCAATAAATTATATCCTTAATCGCGTCAAATTACTTATTACTTTAGTTAATTACTTTAGTTAATCACTTTAGTTAATCCACGTACATATGCGTGGCTGTGCCTTTCAGTTGCCAAAGATCAAACGAATGATTCAATTAAAGAGTTGTTTATTAATTGAAACCCTGAGTCTACATAAACGTTTGAAATTTTCAAACAAGCTTTCGAATTATTTCGTTATTGTCGCGAGTTGGAAGGGGCTTTAATTAAGGTTAGTGTAAAGATGAGAAGCCGTTAATTTGTCGTTTAATTTTGTATTTTGGGAGCACGAGATGCCATGACTTTGTTGCCAGGACGAGTCACACAACGTCTTAGGCCGATTTGGTTGAAAACTTTATTTATGTGCATATATTTAACATATAAAAAGATGTTATGAGTTTCTTAGTTATTAAAAAAATTATTCGTTTTCTAAGTTTTCAAAATGAAAGTTTGAGTATTAATTTCATGGGACATTACATAGAGCAACTGATGAGCACCATTGAGTCCTGTTCTCAGTTTCGTCGATGCGGTTTTAGTAGCAAGCGTATCAAACTAATCTCTAGCGTAATTGAAACACTTGTAAACAAAAACTGAGTTTTCATTCATGAGGCCCGTGAACCATTAGGATGAACCTCTTATGAACAAAACGCTGCTTGTCCTACAAGCTGCCATGATGCGCGTCATCTATCGCGACTCATTCATCTAAACATCTCTGCAAGACTCGAACAATGCCTAGACAATGTCCTTGCGCACTGCTTCTATGTACGTAAGCATTATTCAATTTTAAGTCTTTCGAGGAAGACATAAAGTGGAATTGAGAATGTGCGCGACAACCAGATGCAATTCTGACGAATAACTGGCAAGTATTAACACAGCTTAGTTACATTCTCTTTTATACACAAAACATCGTAAGCGACGAGATAGCTGCAATCGGTTGTGAAACATAAAGCTCTACAAATAAAATTGAATATCTTCTTTTGAATTAAATAGAATACGATGTTTCGTTTCTGTATTCTCGACAAAAGTGTCTAAAGTTCTGCAAGGCATGTGATACGTGCAGTTGAAGAAATAAAACATTTATTAGAATGGGCTAAGAGCGGTATTCGTAGCAAACATACCCGTTGTCACACTGAAGCGAACGTCATAATCGTCACAGGCGTCTTTCACACCGCACACGAAGAATGAATGATGGATGAATCGTACCGAGAATCCAGCTTTTTCCATGTATGGCTGTGCCAAAATAAGTTTTCTGTTGGAAAAACGTTTTAAATTGTAAACTCATCTTTATTACTGCAGTATAGAGTACGTTTTAGGTTTCGGAGTCTTACAAGGTAGCATTGTGGGTACGATATCTCTGTATATTCAAACGAGTCGCAAATGGGCCAAAAGTTGTATGCGGAAAATAGGACGTGCGAAGATATAAAGGAAAGCGACTAGAAGTCTATGATATTTGTGTGCTTTGTACTGAATCTTTCGTATTCCGGATTCATACGAATAAACCTTTTGAGGAAGTTCTATAGAATACGGCTTAAAAATAAAAATTCAATGGTGTGTGGTTTTCGTAACTAAACGAATACCACATCAGACAATTTAATTTCGTTTTTTGCTTAGCAAACAGAAGTACCATTTCAGCCACGGTTAACTTGGTATTGGGCCCCACTTGATGTAAGTTTAAGGGTTATTATTTGAAGCGCTAGCTGTAGGTTTCGGTGGAAACGATTTCCATTTAGTGATTTTTTTACTGACTGCCTCGTTGGTCGAGTGGTTGTAAGCGCGACTGCGGATCGGAAAGTCCTGGGTTCAAATCTCGGGTCGGATACTGCTGGATTTTTCTAATTTAGAATGTCTAGTAGTGCCTCGGAGTCTGGATCTGTGCGCGGTGTATGGCAATAGGCTCGCCACCTATTCCATGGGACGTACCTAAACGTTGCTGGTGAAACGTGGGAGTGTACTAGTGGGCAGAGGAGTGCTTCTGCCTACCCCTTCGGGAATTAGAGTTTTGATTTTACAATTTTCATACAATCCATCACTTTACACTTTATATAAAACAAAACAATCAATAATAGGTTCTTCCATTCTCTCCTGTACGTTTTTGCATGTCCCTTTCCAGCATGCGCGACGAAGTAAACCCAACTTCAACATCAATATGATATTGCGACATTTTTGCCGCTCTAACAACTTCCGTACGCCATTTCATACGTGACAGTGTTTATCTGTTGTTTGTTTTGTAATGTCAATAATATAAAAACATTTAATTGTTAACGTTTTTCATAAGCAAATACATATATGTAATTGTATTTAAACTTGCGACTAATTGAATTGAGAGCTCTCCTTCAAAGCCAGCAAATCATTAGTTATTCCTCGAATGTTGCAAATATCCGTACATAACCACTAATCATCAGGAATGATGACATCCGCACCTTCAAAAGGCTCCATTAAGTAGTTGCGGGCGTTGGCGAGGTTGCTGATTTACAGATGACCGTAAAAAAAAATTTTTCAGAAAGATATTTCTCGCGCTCGCCGGTATGTTACCAACACGAAAAATAAATAAAAATAATATTTGAAGCGGATTGTACATTGCTTTAACAGTAGAACTCAATCGGTGCTGAACTCTTGGAGTTTTTGAAATATACACAAACCAACATACGTAGGTATACTATTTTCAAGGCGATCGAGTGATTTTTTAGATTAGCGGCAACGTACATGATAACATTCATTTTTATATACATATATAGAAATATGTATTTTTTATTCATATTATTCATGGTTACGTTATATGGCAACGTAAGTGTAACTAGTGAAACATGGGAGTGTTTTATACACCTCCTACTGCTTCGAGGATTACAGGCGTGATGTTAGTTGTTTTACGCTAAGGCAGCGAACGCCAAACATAATTATGTATTCAATTCAAA
Source organism: Parelbella ahira ahira (assembly GCA_018244795.1). Classification (NCBI taxonomy): domain Eukaryota; kingdom Metazoa; phylum Arthropoda; class Insecta; order Lepidoptera; family Hesperiidae; genus Parelbella; species Parelbella ahira. Next base: position 9,243 of record DWME01002514.1, on the reverse strand, counting down.
TTCAAAAGTTTTTATTCTTTATAGGGTAGTATATAAATACACTTAATGAACGTCATAACATATCATCGCATATTCTTACAGAACTGAAATGCTTCTACAATCATTATTCTGTCCATTCGCGCAAACATGCTTCAGAAATTGCTGGCTCTCTTCTTAGCCAGAATCCGGCCTACTTAACGTTTTTTTCACCTGTTTGACCAAGATCGAAGTGTCATCGTCTCCTTCGAAATTCATATGACCATGCATGTATTTGCTATACATTCTTCTTAAAACCTTCTACGTTCTATAGAATTGCTGCGAGGCATATTATATCTGCCTCTTCTGTACGAACGTGTCGGGTTAATTGCTGAATATAAACGTTAGGTCTTTTATTCGCAGCTGGCTTTCATTATTTGTTATTCGCACACCTCTGCCGCTTCACGCGTGATGTGTGCACGTGATTTTTTTTTGCAAAAGCCTTTTATTACAATGTTTTCAGCTCGACGTATGATCTCGTGCGGGGTTGGCAGGGGGTGTATGTAACCTCTGAGTTTTGATCAAAAGGCATTTGGTTCCTGTATGTCGGGTGTGTTAACTGTAAAATGTTTTCGGGTCGGTTAACGAGTTTTAAAGGGCGGGGAATAAAAGAAAGAATGTAAGTATAACTGACGTATCTGTATTTCTTGCTATTGTAGTACTTTCAAAGGAGAAAGCTTTTTGATATTAATCTCAATATCTGTCTCTCGAAATATTTTTTTACTGTTAGAAATGATCACAAGCTAGGCAGTTAGTTTTCATCATCAGATGTAAAAAGATATAGAATAATAATTCGAGACAATCACAAATATACTTGTGTTGGGTGGAAATTGAACCTGCAATTTATAGTTCAGTGTTCGGGACTACAAACACTGAACTAACGGAATAGTCAATGATTATGGATACCAACTTACTACCTATACTAAAATATAATGTTACTATTTGAAACAAAACACTTGTTTTTCTGGATGTACCTAATCATTGTATTAATTTCAATTTAAACGAGTACCGACATTTGTTTGCACATCTGCCGGTTGGTTCTGTGCTTGATTGTACATATTTGTCTGTTTGATGCGTCGAGGGTGAGCAGACGTTCGTGTTTGTTGTAAGGCGTGAATGTTTTCTTTTTACATTGAATTAGTAATCGAATAATAAACTGTTAACTATTTTTGTTTATGTTTTGTTAATTGCGTTTGATACAATATTGGTTCTTGTTATATGAAGGGAGTAGAATCCATTTCGTAAGATTTATTATGATGTATGAAAAGATAAATGATAGATTATAGACCCTATTAAGAGAATAACATGTTTACAAGTGAATGTGATTTCAATCAAATTTAATAATAAAACACAATTTAACTGCTATTTATAACAAAAATATTATGAAATATCAGACGAAGCTAAATCAAAACTTTATCAATTACTTAATTAAATTATTATCAACATAAGTATAAACTAAGTAGATTAAGTTATCCATAACCATTAACATCAGGTCCTTTCAATATAAATCATGGTCGATCGACGTTTGCTATGAGCCCCGACCCCTGGTTATCAAATCACCCTATTGTGCTGCCCCTACAGCGGCGTAAACATATAAACAAAACTAAACGTGGAGCGAGGCTACTTCACGCGTTCCGACTCATTTCACGCGCCCGTCATACTCTCCACACAATTCATTCTTAGCCATTTGCTACAGTGACACAAAAGTGGGTGAATGCTGAGGATAAAAATATATACAAATTAAAAAAAATACGCAAATAAACATTATATATGCTACTGAATAAATATGTTGAATGCGGCAAGCTTGGGCGCGATGTCGCTCATTGGAGGAGGCCTATGTTTAGCAATGGTCTGAGATAGGCTGATGATGTTAGGCAAATAGAATTAATGAGGCCTATATTATATGCACTTAATAAATGTTAAGGCGATTCCGAAGCCGTTATATGATTTTGAAGTTTCGTGAGTATTCAGTTACAGATACAAATACAGAGATAGAAATTAAAGACATCGACATCATCAACATCGTCAAATGATTACATTATACGCTCGGGTTTATACGTTTTTAAATGACGCAATCTCCGTTTAGCTTTTATATAAAAACGTAACATGACGCCTGTAATTCCCGAAGAGGTAGGCAGAGGAGTGTAGTATACTCCCACGTTTCACCAGTTACTGTTAAGTCCCATGGATGATGAGCCTATTGCTATACACCGGGCACAGATCCAGACACCGAGTCACCCAGGATTTAAACCCAGGACCTCCCGGTTGACAGTCACGCTTGCAACCGCTCGACCAACTAGGCAGTCATATATATATTATAGTATATATAAACTCAATTTTATACAATAAACAAAATCAAAACCAGTTAGTGGCAGAATTAAATGACATACATATCGTCATTAACGCTTTTCATCATTACCCGTCAGTCTTGGGTTTCCTCGTAGTGTCCAAACTTACAGTGGATACGCTAACATCTGAACTACGTCATTATCATTGGTGTTTATGTACATACTACACATCGATCATGAGCCCCAAAAATGTATTTGAGAACAACCAATATAATTTGTTAACGTGTTCGGTACAGCTTATCCTTAGCTTAGAAGCAGACAGGACATAAGAACAGCCAGGACCGTCCTATAGAAAACAAGATGCTTGGCTACAACTCCGTGCGCCAACATTTCTGTTCATTGTGCCGACCATTTATAGCGTCCATTATCTGCGTAATATATTTATTTTCGCTATATTTACCCGCTAACTTTATTTCGGAAGCATTAGACAAATTGTCCTTGATGGTTGTTTTATGTAAATCAATGTGATTTCATTCCGCTCGCTGGCTACGGGGCCCTTAATGTTGAACTTATAAGAGCTTCTTGTTGTATTTAGAATCGATGTTATCGAAATGGGTAATAAATATCGATATTGTTATCGATATAATATGTTATAAGCTTATATACAGTTGTAGTTCAAAACGAATTACATATGTTTGTATACTCCCGAAAAATATTATAAAGTAGTTACATGTTAAGGGTAGCTCAGTATGTATACCCGTATTCCATTCTCCAAATGTAACATGCAAATCTTTCTGAGAATGGCACATCGTCTCTACTTTATAGAGTTCTTAAATACTTTAGAGACGGGCTCGAAGTTTCTGTTGAATGGCTATAAACTGGTTTCTTGGTTATAAGGTTTTTGGTAGCAAAATTATATTTTAAAATATCTTATTCACGTCATACCAATCTAAACGTATGCTTGAGCCTGAAGTACTTTGTTAATATTGTCGATTATATTATTATTAAGCCAGCTCCCTTACGAATTAGCATTATAATGAATCTATTATTTTATAATCATTGACATAGCTTAAGACCTCTTTGGTCTTATTTTTACCATATGATACCTGCGTTTTGAAGTAAGTTTTAAGCTTAACCAAGCCAGTGTAAAAGAAACCAATGATACAGAAATTCTAATCGAATTGTCTCATCGAGTAAGAAGTTGGTCATTCCCTAGAAAAGATGGGGGACTGCTACGGAAAATACAATAAAATGGAAAGGGTTTCAGAATGATGGTGATTTTATCGCATTTTTGCGACCAACGAATAGCTCTTCTTTACGCAGTAGTCTAGTAATGAATCTGCATTTATTGAGATTTAATGGATTTGCCAGCTTGAGGATAGGAAGCTAAACTAGGAACTCTACATTTTCATGGTGAACCCAGAACTCTTTATTTTCTCCGCCTTAGTTAAGTATCTGTATTGGTGTAATTACGAGTATAAATACTATTCAAGTATTATTAAACTGGGTGCGAGTATGAAGAGAATGCTGAATGTGAAAGAAGAGTATAATATCTATAAGGATGGACATGTTCGGCACTCAATGCTTTGTGTCTACCCCATAATGGATGTGACAACACGTCAAATCATAACCACCTATAACAGATCACAATCAATTATGATAACAAATCGTGCGAATGAACAGTGAACAATGAACATTAGGTAAATAAATATCACGTAACATTGTGAAGGAAAGAAACGAAATGAAAATAATCCAACATTATATTAATGTCGCGAACGCATTAGGCGCCGGAAGCGGTAGCGTACGTACGGCCATTGTGCCGGATATCACGTTATATCATAACATCCTTTATGACCATTACTGAGCCGCCCGCCCTACCGCGTAGAGCACGCTCGCGCAGAGGTGCCCGTTATGTATAGCTCTTATCTGTGGTCTTGTCTATGGTTATGATGGCTCTTATCTATAAGCCTGATAAGATCTACGCGCTGTTCAGTTTTGAGAGTTATAGTTCAGTGGTAATATTATGTTTAATAATGATAATAAATGACCTTGGGACAACTTCAAACTTTGGCACCATTCAAACATTCTATTTGTCACACATAAATATTTTTTGTATAGAATTGGTTTGTGCCGATTAAACATCTTCAAGTTATTCTGCAAATAATACGACAGATTGTAGATACAATTATAACTTCTTGATTACTCTAGTAACTATTAAAAAAATCATTTTAACTTTTACTGTAATATTCAATTATTGATAGACGATTAGAAAAGATTTTAGTAGGTGTAAGGCAATGTCAATTTTTGGTAAGCTTCGGCACTTCTTTAGGGATGAAATAAGTCTCTTTTTTATTTAAAAAAAATTCAAAAGTTAAAATTTTTATTAAGATTATGATAATTAAGTCCTTTAAGTAAAAATAGATTCGGTAACAGTTTAATAACCGTATTTACTCCGGCCGCTTGCTCTTTGGCAAATCCGCCCAACACATGACAAATTGTGGCTGGTCATTTGTCAAAAAACCTGCATCCGCCCACCGAAAGCGGTCATTGTCAACAATACCGCATCTCCTTGCGTTTACCAATGCCTTATCTCCACTGAATAAGGTTTACAATAGGCCAATATAATTGATATGTACTGTAGCAAAAAAATAATGGCTGAATGAATACAATACGGCCTTTTAAAGTTGTGTGCCTAAAAAATGAGTCCGGGTGTGTCTTGGTGCTTATTTGTGGCTCTTTGTGGCCTTATAGTATTATTTATGGCCCGGCCACGCTTTGGAAACGGAAATTTCTATCACTTAGCCACAGCCGTCGCGAAGTGATGGATTTTCCTTGTATTGTATGAAAAATACCAGCAAAAGACCTTATTGCTCATACAATGTATTGTGGCCGTGCTGTGTATATTAATCTTGGCGATATTTGCATACACACTAATACGTTTATTAAATTATCATAATAATATTAAAGAATAGATTAAGACATTAGAAAGTGTGTTAATCTATTCGTAATTAAATCTTACGTAATAATATAAAACACAAAGAACAAATATAATAATTTTAACGGAAATTCAAATTAAATGATTATGAAAGAGAGAAAAAATGAAATAACTCACTAAAACGAATTGACATTATCATAACTATTCATTATCCGTTTATTTGTTCTTTTATTTAATCTCCAACTTTTAATTTAACTTTAGTTCTGCTACCGACATTTAACTTTGTGTAAAATATACATCAATTTTAAAAAATTCAAACGCCTTATGAAATATTTTAGCAACAGTACTATAAACACAATACGAAAGATATTGTGATTGATGACGCAGGGGTTATTTAAGAAATCAGAAGAATGCGATATTTCAATCAAATAACACTTTTTATACATTACTTTCTAGTAAATAGGTATATTGTAAGTATTTGATGTAATTCTTGATACAAAGCTTAATATACCTACATAAAAGAAAGTACATTTCGCCTCAAGCTCATTTGCCCAAAACGAACAAAGTGCAGTTTTTTAACTTTTGTTATTCCTAATCATAGTTCATTTAAAAGAGGTAAAATGATTTTTTTACAACAGAAATAAATTTGAATGGTTAAAAGTTCTATTAAGTGCCCGAGATCGTCGTACTGTGCATTATTCCTATTATATAGTCAGACCAGTATATTTACTGGGTTGACTGGAAGTATCGAGTGCCACATATCTTTGTCCTTACAGATATGACGTACTGTCCTCACTGTCCTTTTTACACACGATATTTTCTCGTCTAATTTGTTGCTTATAAACAGATCGCCAATTAAATAAAAATATCTTAAATACTACAAATAGTTTTAACTATGCTCACACACTTACATATTTGCATGCCAAGCCCTTTACGGGGTAGGCAGAGAGCACGAAATGCCAAATATTTTTATTCTTGCAGTCCTGCTGTGTTTTTCCCACATTTGCCTTCATTTCTTAAGTACAAATGTAGATTTACCTAATTCTTAAAGATTTCCGGTCAGCTACGCGAGGGAGCAACGGCTGGAGCAGGGCGGGGTGCAAATCGAATTATCTCGCCAAATTGAGCACTAATTCGCCACCGTGGGAGCCGATCGCCGCGGGATCACGTTAGAGTGTAGGGTAGCCAGGATTTCTTAGAGAAAGTGGACGACATTTATCCCGCTTTTTGTTTTACTACTTCTTGGTATAGTTATGTGTGTAATGTTATAAAACTATATTACATTTTGAAATATGTACTGTTCGTTTATTTTTACTATATTTTGTGTTCAAATTACATCAGGCATTAGATTACTTACATAGAGTTTCAATTTACACCTATTTTCAATGGGTAAATAAACGGTTAAACGTGTGTGCTTTGTGAATTTTTGACTCTTTTGAGTCGATATTAATTGAGTCATATTTAATTAGTTATAGTTTTCAGATTGTATTGCATTTATCGATACTAATGTCTATTAATGCGAACTATTCAATAAATGATTATATTAATATAAAAGTTTGTTATATTTAGGTATATCTTTGTACTATAGTTTTTTGCGTATGTGAACTAGCTTTTAGTGAATAATTTTGACTCTCAGTCTACTAATCAATAGATCTTGAGTATTAATTCTGACATGTACCAATTAATTTACAAATTTATGTCCGCTTTAAGTTTCAATGTCATTCTTTGTGATAATAAAAGAAGATGCTATGACAAATCGTGCAAACCTTCATAATGATTTCTAAACTGCAATGTCTGGTAACCCGCACTTGGCAATCGTAGATTTTGAACTCTTAATAATTTTCGTGCTCCTCACGTGTGCAGATATCAGTGCTGTTCTGTCCTGCAGAATGTGACACGATTAAAGAGTTTATAATTATTATTACACAACTATAAATAAACTATATCAATTATAAATACTAGACGGAATAGACTACTTAATTCTTTTGAAATGTTTAATTGTTTAATTTCACAAACAAAACAATCTCCGTAACACAAAATTCATGCGAACCCAAACCGAAGCGGCTCCCTCTAGCGTTGGTACCAAAACAACGCTCCATGAGAAACCGCGACCACTACTGAGCACTTGGAGATGTAATCGCGCCTTTTTTGTTTCCGCTTTTGAATATCGAACGCCGATTGTTTCCTCCGCGGGCACTCAATGCTGCCAGTAATATTTTTTTAAACCTTTTCATAAAGTCGTGAAGTGTTTTATGAGTGGCCAACGATATTGAGAGGCCTCTTTAGTACACGCATTTATATTATTTACGAGAACGCAACGTCAAACTTAACGATTGTAGATCTGAGAATAAAATTCTGACTTCGTGAATGTATAGAAATTTTACAAGTTAAAGAACGGGGTAAGTAATGATTTTATAATGTGTTTGAGCTATTTTTTTATATGCACATATTGTGTATAATGGCTGGAATATGTTTTTTTTGTTATATAAAAATTGTATGCGACTGTATGTAATTATCTTAAGTGCGTCAGTTATGACGTCTTAATACTCTACACTTAAAACAATGATTTTGTTCTTAGAAGTAAAAATGTTTTTGAATATATTGCATTGCGAAATTTATAGTGTTGTTATATGATTTGAAGCCACGAGTAAAGGCGGACGAGAAAAGCCTTTGGTATGTCGTAATACCAGGTTTATTTCATTAAAATTGACATAGTGTTTTCTTCTGCAATGAGCATAGTTATTCATATAGAAAGCTACATTTATTACTGATTTCTTATTCTTGTAGTGATTATAGTTCATGTCTGTTTATTACAGGGGATGACTGGACAAAGTCTCTGCTATTATAGAGACGGAAATAAATAACTTCTTTATACTACTCTCGAATAATGTTATGTCATTTTCTCTGGATGTGGTTTTAGAGGCAGTGTTCACAATATATGACACTCAGAAAAATAATTATTACTATCTAAAACCATTTCATTTTCTCATTTTTATACTATGCATATATCCCATATCGAACTTTGGAAAAAATACATTTGCTTTTATTTCATTTTATTACAATTCAATCTATTCAAAATATACAGGAAAATACGTAAAGACGGGTTTAAATAGATTTTTCTATGAAATTGTGTTATTGTTCGTGAACATGAAAGCAAACTAAATTGTAACTGCCAGCACGCCAACAACGCTCATCACGACTTATTAAAAAGTTTAAAAAGACAGCCATCGGAAGCGCGCGGTGGACGCCAAATGAGTGGACATCGAAATGGCGACAGCGTGACATTGCACGCAGATAAGCAACTTTGTTTGCGAAATGTATTGGGGGCTGTGTGCTGGGGAAATATAGGGTTTACCTATTTCTGTAATGGAAATATTAAATATGTACTAAATTTATATTTCATTTATTTATGTACAGAAAAGCGTGTATTTATGTACAGAAGAAAGTGAATGCGGAAAGAGAGTAGACTTCATACAGAAAAGTAGTTCGGGAATAAGTTATGAACAAAAAGCTCATCTTGAACATTATAAAACTTCTGATAAGGATTTTTGTTCATAGACGTGTTCTGAAATGATAAGCGGTGTGACTCGTTAGTCACGAGGCACATTAAAGGATAAACATTTTTATCAGGTATTGATATCTAATTAATAATAAAATAGTATTAATTTATAAATACTACCAATAATTGTCATTAAGCAATATGTAATCAATTATGTAATTACATATTTCTTATACACAGGTTTAGAATGAGAAAGTTTAGAACGTTTATAACGTATTTTCATGGACATTAATTTACTGCAAAAATATGAAGTTAGGTAAATTTGCTATGTAATGTGGCAACCCTGTTTTGGACCAGTCGGTTAGGGCGTTAATGAACGGATAAAAGTGAGGACATGATAATATTAGAGTACATTTATCAGCATGAAATAACGTAAAGGCACTGACTATAGTTTTTTTTAATCTTTTCAATCAAGTCATTAACCATAAATCGGCTGTAGGTTTCAA